>JAPQWV010004824.1:0-26000 GCA_027422505.1 Craterostigma plantagineum
GAAACATTAATTTATTTTAAAATAAAAATAGAAAGCCGTGTCAGAATTCGTTTCTAATACTCATAATTTAGACACGAAATCAATTCCATATCTATTTTCCGTGTCTGATACGATATTTTCTTGTAGTGATACCGGCTTCGTGAATTCTATTTCATGTGAAAAATAAAGGTTGCGTATATTATAACTATGAGAAGAAGCATATAACATAGATACACCAAAACCTGATGAGCAAAAAAAAATGGAATTCAAGAAATATAGTAAGAGTTGAAATAAAAAATACAAAAAAACGACCATTCATCGAAACTAGGCATATGATGGAGCTGAAATAGGAGGACCCGACACAGAGTTCACTGGGTCATGATTGCTCAGCTTACGGCCATGAGAATACACTCCTGTTAATAAAAACAAGAGTAAAAAAATATGTAATAATAATAATAATCATCACCAGCATCAAGAAAATAACACAAATACGAATAACCATGGCGTTACCTTGATTTCCTTGGACAAGTAGAGCGCAAACGACGAAGAGGATCCATAATAATTTCGTCAATTCACTTTTAACATGCATGACGGAGTCTTGTCTTTACTTCTATTTTATTTATTTTCCCCTCCTTTCTATCTTTCCGTGGCCTGGCTGGAATTTCTTCTTGGATGATTTCATGAAAGAATGAGAGGGATGATACTTATTATATAATGGCAAAATTTTGGGCATCTGGCATTAGTATTCGCTTAATAACAGTATTGATTTGGACGAAAAAAATCAAAAAATAAAACTTGGAATATGTACTTATATAACATATGACGACTCAGTAAAACCTGTGTATACTAATGAATTAAAGACACGGTCATCAGTCATTATTAGATAATCAAACTGGAAAAATTCGATGAAGAAAAATCAATAGTCATCTCAAAAGTCAATTCCATGTATCGTTGGGACGCGTAGCGTAGATTGACTAACTAAAAGAAATATTCGTCAAAGTATTTATGTAATAAATCACTTTATTTCTTTCATTACTAACGTTACGAGCATTAATTAAATTAAGCTTTACAGCTTTACATGACTTCCTAGCGAGGTTTGCCATTCATTAATTGTGACCTGTGAGGTGATAGAACCAAGGTTGTAAAAAGCGCTAGGCGCTACTTAGGCGCCCGATGGGGCCTAGCGCCTAGGCCTAGAGCTGGCATTTTGGCCCGCGGCCCGCGGAGCTTGATTTTTTAGGCCCGCCAGAGGGGCGGGTCTAGGCGGGTAAGCCCGCACGGGCCGCGGGCCTTGGCAGGGCGGGGCGGGTCAGCCCGCGGGCCCCCGCCTGTAATAAAAAAAAATATTATACTATATGGGTTGGGCTGTAAGTGTTAAATATTAATAACATGGCTATGCCATATGCATTTGATTGGGTATTAAAATAGCTAAAGCCCACAAAGGAAAATGACATCTCCTCTTCTTCAATCGATCCAAGGGTTTCAACTTTCAGTCACTTCATTTTTTTCCCAACATCTCAACCTCCACACACCACGTCACTGAGCACGAGCAACCTCACACCAGCCACCACACGTTCTCTGCCTCTTGGCGAATCACCCGCGGCATCGACGGCGCGGCGCGTCACCAACTGCACTCAGCCGTAGGTTCGACCTCTTCTGTCGTGGCTTCTTTGTTCATAATCATGAATAATAATTCTTAGTTTTTTTGAGCAGGTATCGCCACAATCAAGTTGGAGCAGTTCATTGCTCGAGGTCGAGGATATTATATCTGGTAGGTACACTCTTGAGCTGCGAATTAGGTTCGATTTGGGGAATTTTGATTTGAATATGGCTGCGACTGCAAATGATTTTTTCTGAGTGTTAATAAAACCGGTGACTCGAGTATAAATGTTAAAAAATACTGGATCGGATGTTTGGTCTATTTTGACAAGGGTAGTGCGGGTTTGGATGTGTCTATGAAGCTAAATGCAAAGGATGCCAAAAGGAGTTGAAGGGTGGGGGTAAAAGATATGGAACGCCTAGCTTGAGGCGTCATTCTAAAATATGCAAAGCATTAAGTTTCATGATATTGGCCAAATGCTTGTTGATAGCGAGGGAAAAAATAAGATCTAGAAAGATTAGCCCAAAATTTCACGTGAGATGTTAGCATCTGCAATTATTAAGCATGATTTGCCGTTTCGTTCGTCGAGTATGATGGTATTAAGGCTTGGATGAGATACATAAATCCTGATGTTCCTTGTGTTAGTAGAAACACCCTTGCGTCTGATATTACGAAAATCTATTCGAGGGAGAAGGGGGAGCTTAAGCAAATCTTGTCTACACTTGATAATAGAATTTGCTTAACTTCTGATGTGTGGACTGCTTGCACTAGTGAGGGGTATATTTGTTTGACTGCTCATTTTGTTGATGAGAATTGGAAATTGAATAGCAAAATACTTTGCTTTGCTTCTATGCCTCCTCCACATTCCGGTGTCGAATTAGCGTCAACAATATTTGAATTTTGAAGGAATGGGGCATCGAGAAAAAAATCTTCTCTTTGACACTAGATATTGCTACTAGCAATGATTGCATGGCCGATATTTTGGAAGACCAACTTACTTTGCATGAAAGCTTGTTGTGCGATGGTGAATTTTTCCATATTCGTTGTTGTGCCCACGTTTTGAATCTCATTGTCCAAGAAGGTGTGAAAGTTATTAATGAGGCTTTAAAGAAGATAAGAGTTCCTTGAGCCGTTTTATGAAACGACCAACTTGATCTCGGGTACCTCTTATCCTACATCTAACTTGTATTTTATGCAAGTATGGAAAATTCCAAAGCATGTTGATGGAAAATCTCTATAGTGAAGATGAGCTCTTAAGAAACGTGTTCAAACATGTGGGAGAAGTTTGATAAATATTGGGGTCAATATAGAGAGGTGCTTGCATTTGGTGCTATCTTGACCCGAGGATAAAACTCCAAATGTTGGAGTAGGGAGAACGACACTTTTGGTCCCCAATGTTAGGCCATGGGCGTTTTTCGGTCCCCCATGTTCTGAGGTAACACTTTTAGTCCCCAACGTTATCAATTTTGGACGGTTTTGGTCCCTCTATTAATTTAATCGCTAATTTAGACAAAATTTACACGTGAGAGCCATGATCTCCTTTTAGTCGACATAAGTCCTCATAACACACCTTCTTCTACGTTTTAAACGCACAAGAACATCATTATACATCACATATATGAAATGATCGACAACCTTGAAATGAATATGATACGTAATGATGCTCACATGCGTTTTGGTTGAAGAAGAAGTTGATTCATGAGGTGTTAAAGTCCAGTTTAAGGAGATCATGTGCTCTCAAGTATTAAATTACATCTAAATTCGCGATTAAATTAATCGAGGGACCAAAATCGTCCAAATCGGAAACATTGGGGACTAAAAGTGTTACCTCGAAACATGGGGGACCGAAAACGCCCATGGCCCAAACACTGGGGACCAAAATGTCGTTCGCCCGTTGGAGAAATTTTATAAGAAAGTTGAACACAATCCGGTCAAATGCCAAACTGCTATTACGCTTGTGAAGACGAAATTGTATAAGCTTTTTGGCTATTATGCGAGTGTTACGACTTCAAATTCTTCACAGAACAATCTCCGCGCTCTTCAAAGCAATCTTCATTGCAAACTGGATCGGGACTGAAAGCCAAACGAAAAAGATATCTTGATGTAAGTATCTATTCTGGTTTTTTTACCTATCTAAGTATTATCGCGATTATTTATGTTTTATTTTGTTTGATGTAGGAAATCGTAGAATATGAGAGTCAAACTATCACAAGCGCCGGAAAATCTCAACTAGATCTCTACTTGGAAGAAACAAGCTCGAGTTTAAGCATTATGAGAATTTGGATGTTTTGGACTATTGGAAAAAATTGTAAGAATCGATTCCCGACACTTGCAATGATGGCACGTGATGTCTTGGCCATTCCCATTACTACCGTTGCATCGGAGTCAGCATTTTCCATCGGTGCTCGTGTGCTCACCAAATATAGAAGTTGTATGCTCCAGAAAAGTTCAAGCGCTTATTTGCACTCGTAATTGGTTGCATGGTTATGTTGTTGGTATGTTATAATTTATAAATATTACTTGTCCATTACCACTTTCTCCCTTTATGTAATCATTATTTGTGTTGTGCATTTATCCAATGCAGATAATGAAGAAAGTGCTTACATGAAAGCAACTTCATCAAGCGGAGGATCACATGCTCCTACTATCGTTGAAGAAGATGATGAAGATAACGGAGAACAAAATGAAGATTTGATGGTTGATGAACTTTGATGCTTGCGTGATTTTGTTTGGATTTCTATTGTCATTTGGATTTGATTACTGTTGTTCATGGATATGCATGTGTAACCTTAGTTTAGTTGATGTTTAGTGTTTGGATAGATTTTTTTTTATATATATAAGCGGGCGGGCAGGCCCGCAGCCCGCCAGGGGGCGGGGCGGGCCTCCATTTTCCAAGCCCGCCAGGTGGCGGGCTGCGGGCCGGCCCGTCCCGCCGGCCCGTTTTGACAGCTCTACCTAGGCGGGACCTAGGCGGTTTCTAGGCAGGAATTAGGCGGTATATGTGTTTAATTATTTTTTCTTTATATCAAATATACCTATATTATAAAATTTTGCAAATGTTCAAAATAAATATGCAATAAAATTCTCTTAGTTAAATACAAAAGACATGTATTTTAATATCTGTAATTTAGAGAGTTTAATTGGCGTATATTGAAAGAAATTATTTGGTATCTCGGAAGTTCTATGTAATAAATAGTAAATACACTTTGTTAATTAAAGATTTGATAAGGAGAGTAGGTTTTGTTAATTAAATAATTAATAAGTATATGGAAATGTTGACCGATCAGCGCTACTTGTGAATTATCAATTATGTAGTCTTTGCTTGTCCCACACCGATAGTTTACTGGGAATAAGGTGGGAAGGCTGTCTATATAAACGGTATCACCTTCACGCTAGCTTTCATGTGTGTCTGACACACACGAAGTCCCATGTAAGTCATGAGGGACTAAAATAGTAATAAAAATTTCGGAAAAATATAATTGGCCGATTATCTGGCCTATTAATCGGATTAGTCGGCCTATTAATCGGATTAATGGCCGAATAATCCCAATTATGCGATTTGCGGATTAATTAGACGATTACGGTATAACTGCCTCGGTGGCCGTCGGAGTAGTGCTTAGGCGGCGCTTAGCCGGCCGCCTAGGTCGAGTTTTACAACAGTGATTACAGTTAATTAAGATTATTATTTAAAATAATATTATTACAAATTAAAATATAAGATATAAGGATACAACAAAGAAATGGATAATTCTTATTGCACCAAAACCCAGAAACCCTAAATTCTAGCACTATTCACATCGCCAGCAGGGTCCCATTATTACAAATAAGCAAATCAAACTCCCTAAATATCGTTGAAAAAAATAAAAATTAATGGATAATATCCTATTTAAATGGCGGTGCTCTAACACCAGGAGCACCGAATCCCGAGCTCACGGGACCATTTCTGAAAGTGTTTTGAGTATCATCGTCGTCGATTATTATCTCACGGCAATGTATACGATTTGGCTTGTGCTTCTTACACAACGCCGGCACATATGTGTTGGAATGATTTTGATCCATTCCCGTTATTGTTGGCCTACAGAAATAATTAGTTGGGATATTTTGATCCTTAATAATTTATTATTTATTGCGCCGGTTATTAAACTTTGATGGACGGACTAATAACCATTACACTTATTGGGCCGGTCCCGTCTCTTGCTCTACAATAATTAAAATTGGACTCCCTAGTGACTCTATAAAAAGGCTATCATATGAGCCTTTCAATGATCATCTTAAAAAAACACTAAAAATCACACACAACACACACTATAGCGTAAACGTTCCTAACGATCGAACGTTACGCTGTCACTATAACGTGGGAGCTCTAGCAGAAGTACACGGGTCTCCATCAACCCTCGTAGAGCGAAAGAGACGAAGATCGCGTCCGAACGGCCATCGACGATGTCTGCGATCAACACAGGTAATTCGTTAGTATAAACTCATTTTGATCATGTGTTAAAGAAAATCCGCTTCACGGTGATGATCTCGCTTACGAATAACGAGACCACGTTATTATCGCCGTGCGCTTCCGCACACTGGCTGTAATCTCGCTTACAAAAACGAGATACCTCACGACGCTATGCTTAAGGATCTAACGATTACGTTAGTAACTCGAGTATGGGATCGAGATTACGTAACGGCTATCGTAACCTGATCCGTCAGAACTAACATTTGGTATCAGAGCCAAGTTTATTTGATGCATGGATCGAATGAGTTTTTAATTACCTTTAATTAGTCATATAATGACCTTGTCTTTCTCGTCGTAGTATGATGTGTCTTATGGTTACCTCATCGGATCTTCTCACGATCTTCCGGTTGATGGTGGATCTAAGAACATTAGCACACATGTGTATGATGAAAATGATGAACATCAAATACCTTAGATTTATCAAGCTTCACTTATCTTGCTAAGAAGCATCCGATCTTACGACCCGGTTCAAATGGTTTATGATGATGATAGCACATAACTTATGTTTGGATCATGAAGCTCGACATGCAAACCTTGTGCCATCTTGTGAGAAATGATTCAATTATGAAATATGAATCTCCTTACCGGCATTTCCTTTGATTCACGCTCTATAGCTAATGATGTTATTATTAATTCATCATGATGGGGATATGATTATAAAGTAACGAATTAAATTATTGCATGGATAAGAAAAGATGCTAGGTGCCTCACAATTAATTAAACGTGATCTTTCAATCAAGACAAGATGCTCTCATGATGATAGTGATACATCTCTACTCAAATAAAGACAAGATCTTACGTGTTATTTGCATGCTAGCTAATTGAATATGTGTTGGTTATTAAACAACTATTATGTGCTTGGCTAAATGCAATAATTACATGTGAGTCATTGATGTTTGTAGCCTTTCAATAATGACAAAGCATGTGAAATTATATCATTGATGTTTGGGTGCACAATAAAATGGTCATGAGGTGTCGACCATATTATGCAAAAGGGCTAAGGCAATAATTGTTTGTGTGGGTCACTTCAGTGACAATGGACTCAATTCATTTATATGGTAATATTATATGCATTGATGTGCATGTTGCATAATAAAGTAAGTGTCGACCATTTAATGGCCAAAAGATATGATATATCAAAACTCACATGTTCGATTAAAGGCGGAATGAAATAATGATAATTATGTTGAATAATGTGACAACATAATATTATTATGTGTATACTAACAAAATTGCGCATTAAGTCTAAGCGTAAAATATATACATAATTAACGCCAACTGGTTCTTATTTATTGTTTTGGTATTCGGCCCAACGGAAGATTGCCAATTGAATAGATAAAAAAAAATATGAAACCACACTTATGTTTTATATTTATCGAATCAAGCCATATTAAGTTAACGGAAATATTGGCGATTCATAAAAATGAATTTATTTATTATGGTTTGGATTCATCTTCTGCCCAACGGTGATGTGAATTTAAATTATAATTATTGCTAAAGTTAACGGAGAAATGAATTTGCTTTTTATTATAATCGGCCCAACGGAAGGTTATAATAATATGCTATTTCTTGATGGAAATTTATGATTATTTTCCATACTTTAGCACTTATGTTTAAAGGAGAAAAGCTTATTTATATTTTTGTAAACGGCCCAACGGAAGTTTACATTTATATATCTTTTCTCAATGAAAGCTTATATTTACTTTCCAAATAAAGTGTACTTCTTAAGTGGTTGGTTCAAAATTATGATTTGTGCTTTTCCTGATGAGCTTAATTAATTCTGTGATTACAGCCACGATATAAGCCAATTGCATCAATTGAAACGCTGACGGGTAGCAACTTCAAGAAATGGAAAGAACAAATTCTCCTCGTCCTTGGATTTATGGACCTTGATTATGCCTTGCGGACTGAAATGCCTAACCCACTTACAGACGACAGCACTAATAAAGAGCGGTCTGCTTATGAAAAGTGGGAAATGTCAAACCGCTTATCACTAATGGCTATGAAACGTACCATATCTTCGGACATACGAGGAGGCGTTCCTGATTCTGATAATGCCAAAACCTTCCTCGGCTTAATTGAGGAGCAATTTTCAGAGTTCTTCCAAAGCTCTTGCTACTACACTGATCACCAAAATGGTAACTCTTAAATATAATGGCGTTGTGGTGTTCGTCGGCACATTCTCAAAATGAATGACATGGCCAATCAGCTTAAAGCTATGGATATGGAGATCTCTGAGGGCTTTTCTCGTTCATTTCATTATGACATCTCTCCCTTATGTGTTTGGTCCATTTAAGATCAATTATAATACCCAGAAAGAGAAATGGAAAATGAGCGAACTGATCAGTATGTGTGATCAGGAAGAAGAAAGACTTAAAGCGGAGGCTCCTGAACGTGCCTATTTCACTACTCAAGGTCAGGGCAAGAAACGTAAATGGCAGGGTAAAAAGAAGCAACAGGTAAAGAAATTAATGATGTTAAACAAGGCTGGTCCTTCGGGCTTAAAGTCTCGCAAATGTAGTTTTGCCGCGAGACTAATCATTTTCAGAAGGAATGTCCAAAATTCAAGGAGTGGTTGGCTAAGAAGGGTAAAATATTAATTACGTTTGTTATGAATCTTTCCTTGCTAATGTTTCTACTGATACATGGTGGATTGACACTGGTGCTTCTATGCATATAACTTGTTCATGCAGGGATTCCGTTCCGTGAGGAAGCTAAATAAAGGAGAACGCAACATTGTGGTTGGAAATGGAAATAATGTTCCGATTGAAGCCGTAGGAACTCTCCGATTAATTTTGGAGAGTGGTTTCATTTTGGACTTGTTTAATACTGCTTATGTACCCAGTATCACGAGAAACCTTATTCTGTATCTCAACTTGACGCTTATGGCTTCTCGTTTAAGTTTGAGAATAAAGGTTTTACCATTTCATTAAATTCTCACGTTGTTGGCTCCGGAAATTTGGAGGGAAACCTCTATAAATTATGTTTAAATGCTTCTTCCGCTTACTTAACGGAATCCGCATATAAAACTAGTACAAGTCAAACCAATGCAAAAGAAAGATAATCGATGAGAATTCTGCGATATTGTGGCACGAACGCTTAGGCCACATATCTCGAGACAGAATGAACGTCTTATTAAAGATGGAATTCTTCATCAATTAGATTTCTCTAATTTTGGCACCTGTATTAAATGTATTAAAGGAAATTTACACAAGAAATAAACGTAGTGCCACCAGAAGTAATGGACTATTAGAACTGATTCACACAGATATCAGTGGTCCTACACAGTTGGAATTAATGGCCACCGATACTTCATTACGTTTATTGATGACCACTCTCGTTATGGATATATTTATCTCCTTCATGAAAATCCGAAGCGCTCCAGGTTTTCAAGACTTATAAAGCTGAAGTCGAAAACCAACTCGATTGCAAAATCAAAGTTGTGAGATCTGATAGAGGAGGAGAATATTACGGAAAATTCTCCGACTCGGGTCATAATCCTGGAGCTTTTGCCTTGTTCTTACAAGAGTGCGGCATAGTCCATCAGGTTTTCCATGCCTGGGACGCCTCAGCAGAACGGTGTTGCTGAAAGGCGAAACCGTACCCTTATGGATATGGTACGGAGTATGATATGCCAAACATCCTTTACCTGAATATCTTTGGGTTGAGGCACTTAAAACAGCCATGCATATACTTAATCGGGTTCCTACTAAAGCGACGCCTAAAACCCCTTATGAATTATGGGCGAATAGGAAACCGAGTATTCATTATTTACGTGTATGGGGTTGTCCCGCTGAAGCTAAAATTTTCAACCCAAACTTACGAAAGCTTGATTCAAAAACCGTAAGTTGTTATTTTATCGGTTACCCTGAACGATCTAAGGGTTTTCGATTTTATTGCCCATTTCATACCACAAGAATTGTCGAAACCCGACATGCTGTATTTTTAGAAAATGTCGGTACTTGTGATCATAGCATTATCTCGTAAAATAACTCTTGAAGAGGAACCTAAATTCTTAAATGTTCCCATTATGTCAAGAGATTTAGCAATCCCTGAATCTGTTGGAGGATCGCTAAATAATGAGAATATGCCTAATATATCGGATCACGATAATGAACCTTCTCCATTAGTTGTTCCAGAACCATCTTCACGGAGGTCTGAACGAGTGAGAAGGCCGACTTTTCATGATGATTATTGTCTACTTAGATGACTGTGATAGTTCTATTGGGAATGATCCCGCGTCATTTGACGATGCTATGACGCGCGACCAAAGAACTCAATGGCTTGAAGCCATGAATGAAGAGTTAAACTCAATGAAGTTGAATGAGGTTTGGGACCTTGTAGACTTGCCTAAAGGATTCAAACCGATAGGTTGTAAATGGGTATTCAAAACCAAAATGAATCCTCAGGTGAAGTCGAACGATACAAGGCCCGGTTGGTCGCTAAAGGGTTTACGCAAAGAGAAGTATTGATTATAATGAAACCTTCTCTCCCGTTTCTAAGAAGGATTCATTCCGCATTGTTATGGCCCTTGTAGCTCATTATGATTTAGAGCTGCATCAAATGGACGTTAAACAGCATTCCTGCACGGTGACTTGCATGAGAATCTTATATGATGCAACCAGAAGGTTTTCTGGTTGAGGGCAAGGAACACATGGTATGCAAGCTTAAAAAGTCCATCTATGGCCTTAAACAATCATCTCGACAGTGGTATTTAAAATTTTTTAAAGGTGGTTAGTGAATTTGGTTTCAAAGAAAATTTGGTCGACCAGTGCATATTTATGAAAATCCGTGGGAGCAAATTTATCATCCTTGTACTTTACGTGATGACATATTACTTGCCTGTAATGATTTAGCATGTTACACGAGACTAAAGAATTTTTATCGAGTAATTTCGATATGAAAGATCTTGGTGAAGCCTCTTATGTTATTGGCATAGAAATTCACCGCGATCGAACTCGTGGCATGTTAGGCCTTTCTCAGAAAGCTTATATTGAAAAGTCCTTAAAAGATACAACATGCATAATTGCTCTTCCACAGTAGCACCGGTCTCTAAAGGCGAAAAATTCAGTTTATCACAGTGTCCCAGGACCCAATCGGCGCTAGCAGAAATGGATAAAATTCCTTATGCCTCTGCTGTAGGGAGCCTTATGTATGCTCAAGTTTGTACGCGCCCAGATATCGCCTATATTGCTGGCATGCTTGGACGTTACCAGATTAACCCGGGAATGAATCACTGGAAGAATGCCAAAAAGGTTATGCGATACTTAAAGGGTACCAAAGATTATATGCTCGTTTATAGAAAATCGGATACTCTTGAGGCTATTGGATACTCTGATTCCGATTATGCGGGGTGCATTGACACTAGAAAATCAACGTCTGGATACATATTTATTTTATCTGGTGCACCTGTTTCATGGAAAAGCACAAAGCAAACGATTACAGCTTCTTCTACCATGGAATCAGAGTTCGTTGCATGTTATGAGCATCATGTCACGCGATCTGGATTAGGAACTTCATCGCTGGACTTCAAGTCGTGAACTCGATACCGAAACCACTCCAAAATTTACTTGCGATAATCAGGCTGCAGTATTCTTTTCTAAGAACAACAAGTCAAGTAGTGCTTCAAAGCACATTGATATTAAGTATCTTGTTGTGAAAGAAAGAAATGAGTTAATATCCATTGAGCACATCATACCAGTGCTATGTAGCTGACCCGTTGACGAAAGCTTTACCTCCCAGGTGTTTCGCGAGCACGTATGTAACTTGGGCTTTATGCGAACTTTGATTTGGAGAGGTCATTAGTTTGAATGGATATTAATTTTGTGATCACATTATGTAATGATATGGATCCTACTTATGTTTGACGATGTGATTTATAGCTTATAACCTGTACACTAATGTAAGCATTATTATATAAAATCACGTCGAGGACCACTTATGTTATGGGCCTAATGTCGAAGATGTCGAGTTCGTGACTTAGGAATGAATCTATTACGTGACTGTTTTAGATTCAGCCTATATCCGGTTTGATGTTTAGATATATGGTCATTATTAAGGATATAATTTGTCGACATAATCCCATTATATAAAAAAACTAATTAATTATGTTCTTTGGCCAAGTGGGAGAATGTTGGAATGATTTTGATCCATTCCCGTTATTGTTGGCCTAGAGAAATAATTAGTTGGGATATTTGATCCTTAATAATTTATTATTATTGCCCGGTTATTAAACTTTGATGGACGGACTAATAACCATTACACTTATTGGGCCGGTCCCGTCTCTTGCTCTACAATAATTAAAATTGGACTCCCTAGTGACTCTATAAAAAGGCTATCATATGAGCCTTTCAATGATCATCTTAAAAAAAACACTAAATCACACACAACACACACTATAGCGTAAACGTTCCTAACGATCGAAAGTTACGCTGTCACTATAACGTGGGAGCTCTAGCAGAAGTACACGGTCTCCATCAACCCTCGTAGAGCGAAAGAGACGAAGATCGCGTCCGAACGGCCATCGACGATGTCTGCGATCAACACAGGTAATTCGTCAGTATAAACTCATTTTGATCATGTGTTAAAGAAAATCCGCTTCACGGTGATGATCTCGCTTACGGATAACGAGACCACGTTATTATCGCGTGCGCTTCCGCACACATGGCTGTAATCTCGCTTACAAAAACGAGATTACCTCACGACGCTATGCTTAAGGATCTAACGATTACGTTAGTAACTCGAGTATGGGATCGAGATTACGTAAACGGCTATCGTAACCGTGATCCGTCAGAACTAACAATATGATCCTGGAAAACAAAATAAAATCAAATATCGATATTCAAATTATACATGCATACGTACTTTAGAGTGTGTTGTGGCATTATATTATGAGCGAGGATGAAGTTAGATCAAGAAGCTTCAGAAATTGCAAATTCAATACGGGAAAACCTATCGTTTGCGAACGACTCCTCAAATGTAAGAGGTAGAGATTCTGCTGTGATAGAGAGCTCAGAGAGATGATTGATATACTAAATCTCAACGCTTGAGATCTATGATTTGCTTGTAATATACAAAGAGTTGAAATCATTAGATGATTTGGATATGTGATTTTGGTACTGTTCTGTAACATTAAAGTATAGGTGGATATGTTGAATATCTTTACATCTAGAGCGTCAATAACCTTGACATTTTTCCGAATTAAATGTTATATATATTTAATATGATGGGGAAGTCCACATAGTATCACTTTATATACAATTTAATAAAAACTTGATAAAACATGATAAATAAGAATAAGTGAATTGAATGGATTATAAAAAGAAGGGGTAAATTATTTTTTTAGTCTCATAAGTTAGGGGCAGTGGCAAAATAGGGACCGTTATCTTTGGATGAGCAAAATAGGGACAATAACTTTCAAAAAAATTGGCAATTATGGACAATATACGGTCCGACCCGATATTTTGACCCAAAACCGCTGACGTGGAATCCGACCCGCTGACATATCTGTATACTCAATACAAAGATTAGCGACGGAATTTCCGCCGCTACAGGGGAAAAATTAAAAAAAATAAATTTGCAGTATTAGCGACGGAAACTGCGACGGAAACTCGTCGCTAATAGAATAAATTTAAAAAATAAATAAATTTGTGCCTTCTTCTTCGTCGCATCCCCTCTCTCCGGCGGATTTGGTCCCTCAAATCCTCAAATCCCTCGCCAAAACCAAGATTAAAGTCACCGTCGGCGTTTCCAACAATCACCTACTCGCAATCGGCCGCAACGTGGCGGCTTATTACCCAAAAAACCCTAATTACAGCCATCTCCGTCGGCGACGAGGTCCTAACCACCATTTCCAGCTCGGCGCCTCTTCTCATGCCGGCAATTGAGTCGCTCTACAGCGCCCTCGTCGCAGCTAACCTCCACACTCAGGTCAAAGTCGTTGCTAAAAAGAAAAAATAAAAAAAAAAAAAAGTAAATTCCCGGGCCTTCTTCTTCATCGCATCCCCTAAGCTAAAACGCCGCCCTATCGTAGGCCTTCGCTGCCTCCAAGGCGGTGTCGTACGTCCCCAGCCACACGCGCGTACCCTTCTTATTTGCGTCGCGTATCTCCGCTGCAAATTTCCTCCATGGCCGCCGCTTCTGTAGAACTTTTTTTAATTATTTAGCGACGGAAGTTCCGTCGCTAAAAGTCTGTCGCTAATCTGTGTATTAAGTAAACGACATGTCAGCGGATCGGGTTCCACGTCAGCGGGTTTGGGTCAAAATAGCGGGTCGGACCATATAGTGTCCATAAATTGCCATTTTTTTAAAGTTATTGTCCCTATTTTGTTTTTGCTCATCCGAAGATAACAGTCCCTATTTTGCCACTGGCCCCAGTGCCCCTAACTTATGGAACTAAAAAAATAATTAACCCTAAAAAGAAACTTAGTACAACAAGATTCAAGTTGAATCGATAGCTTTAAAGACTTTTCGATTATGTTAATTATTATATAATCTTGAATCACTGTTCCCTCCTTTTTGTTCCAAGAACTCTATTTTGACCTACGAATCCGATTTGTGATTTATCTCAACGTCGTTAATTTTTGCGTAGATGTCTGCGTTAGCATAGGCAGATTAGCAGCTCGCAAGGAATTTGCTTTTTCTGCACACATATACATACGATCGCAGGAGAAAGAGAGAAGGGTATTGAAGAGGCAAAATGTCGCCGACGGTGGCTTCAGGCGAGCAAGCCGAGCGGCTGAGATAAGACGGCAACGTTTACTTTAAGAAAGGCTTCTTCAACGCAGCTATTGATGCCTATACTGAGGTATGTTTGGGTCTTGGTTTAATCTTCAGGTGAAAATTGGGGTTTGAAGGGCTGATTTTTTTTCCTTCTGTTAAACAAAATTGATTGATTTTTAGGCTATTGTGTTGTGCCCCAACGTGGCGGTGTACTGGACAAATCGAGCTCTGTGCTATCGCAAGAGGAAGTACGTAAGAGCTGCAAATGACAAGTGTTTATTGATTCTTCTCTAGCTTTCCCAAAAATAAAAATTGACTTCTGAAATTTTTAGTTTGATTTAGCATATCATGTTTTGGGGAAGTTTTGGTCTTCGATTGGTTTTTTCCCTTTTGTGACTTTGTTTCCTTGGTGCAGTGAATGGACAAGGGTAGAGGAAGACTGCAGGCGGGCGATACAGCTCGATCACCGTTCTGTTAAGGTGTGGTGTATTACACTTAGTAGAAGCCTGTCATGAATTTCTACGATTTTGTTTTTTGCTATTATGTTAATCTTCTGTGTGGATTTTGTCTTGTGCCATTTCATGATGCCATTTGATGCTTAGCCCTACGCTACAAGCATGTATGGTCGATGCAGTGTTCTAACATCGAACAAAGTTGCGTTCTTTTCTTGGCTAGCACCTTACGGTTGCATTGCATCCACAGAAATGGATTTGAAATGTATGGAGAAGAACTTTTTGCAATCATTCTCCTCGTGAACACTTTGTTTTACACAGGCACATTATATGCTTGCTTTGTTACAAAGGAAAGAATATGCAGAAGGTGTACGGCTCCTGGAAAAGGTATGGCCTTTGGTTTATACTAAATCCTTATCTATAGACTATAAGTCGGAAAGCTTAATAAAGTACACTGCTCATCAGTATACCAATTGATATTCTATTAAACGTATCCGTAACTCGCTGCTAGACGCTAGTGCTAGATAATCAAGGCTGTTAAAACACTTATGGAGAATCTTGTTTTATGTGTGCTTTTATAAAATCGCAGTCCCTAGAGCTCGGTAGGGGAGCAAACCCAAAGGGATATATGGTAGAAGAGATATGGGAGGAGCTTGCGAGAGCAAAATACTTATCGTGGGAGCACGAATCTACCAAACGTTCGTGGGAACTTCAAAAATTAAAGTACACAACCTACTATTACATCCTCTCTCTCTCTCTCTCTCTCTCTCTCTCTCTCTCTCTCTCTCTCTCTCTCTCTCTCATACATTATCTAAGACAGAGAGGCATGTGAGGCTGCGGTGACGGAGAAACACTTCCTCGACGCTTCTAAGAACGAAGGCCCGAACCAAGAAAGCACTTTCGACGAATTGGAAGCCTTGGGCAGATTATTCGAAAAAGCTGCCGAAGATGATACTCCATCAGAGGTTGGTTTGGCTCATGCAACTGTTTTTTCTTATTCTTTCTTTGAATACTGTAAATCATCTTACACCGATTAAGAACATCATAGGTGCCGATTATTTATCCTGTAAGATAACTTTAGAAATATTTCGAGACCCTGCGATTACTCCCAGCGGTATTACGTACGAGAGAGCTGTGATCCTCAACCATCTTCAGAAGGTGACGACGCTTTTGAATTCTTTTTTATTCGGTCGGATCCACGGGTCTCATTACTGACCCGAAATCATACTTGATTAGGTGGGTCGGTTTGACCCAATTACCCGCGAACCGCTGTCTCAATCGCAGCTTGTAACGAATTTGGCTATAAAGGAAGCTGTTAGAGCATACCTGGAGATTTATCGGGGATGCACATGTGTGCGAAATAACGTCAGTCAAAAAACTTGGTTTCATCGACGGAGGCGGATCTCCCAAACCCGGGCACCGAGGAAAAGCATAGATACACTCTCACTGTGTGGGACGAAGAACAACAATGGCGACGACGGCGAGCTGCGACTGCATCTGCGGCCTCGATCTCCGACGGTGCTCACAGATCCTCCGCTTATTTACAGCTCTGCCACCGCTTAAGTTCCGCTAAGGTCACCTTCCAACTCTCTCACAAGCCTAAGCTACGATTTCTATCCAAGGTATGAAGAAACAGCTGGTTTCTTTTGTTTTCAGTAGCTTCAGTTTCTATCCAAGCTACGGAATGTTGTGCATGCTCGACTTTTTTTTTTTTTTTTTTTTTTATTTCTATGTATAGTTTTACGAGATCGGATTGGAGTCTCTTGTTTCACCCCGTGAATTTTAATTGAGGTTATGATTGTCGATTGTAGGCGTCGTGTTTGGTTCACCGTTTTCTGATTTGTTTCAGGTATTTCTGGAGCTGGATGTTTGTGTGTGACGGATTTAAATGTGAATGTTTGCTTGATATGTACTGATTCTGTAAGAATTCATCAATCTGTTTGGCTGAAAACTAGCTGAGCGTCGCCGCACGTTGTGCGTGCGGCCACGAAGACATTACAACCCAGGAAGAAATCATAGAACGGGATAGCTCTGAAAGACTACTTAAATGTTATACTTAAATGTTATACTTTTTGCATATGCATTTCTCCAAGATTGAATAAACATCTACTGAGTAACAATGCGGATACATGAAACCTCGATCCTAAAAGGGTCATCAGAAAAGAGTATTCCAGAACAAACAACATTAAGATATACTTTGACTAATGAATAAGGCCTAATTATTTTTTGGTCCCGTAACTATGGGGTTGGCGTTATACGGACACGTATTTTAGTGTTTGGCAAAATAGGGACACTAACTTTAAAAAAATGGCAATATAGGGACATTATATGATAAGATCCTGTATTTTGATCCGAACCCGCTGACGTGGAACCCGACCCGCTGACATGAGTGCTTAAACAGATTAGCGGAAATACCGTCGCTAACGTGATGTATTAACGACGACAGTTTGCAACGGAATTTCCGTCGCTAAAATATTGGAGAAAATAATAAAAAGAAAAAAATTACAGCTCCGGTAGTTGTGGCCGCCGAGAAGCTGCCGCCGCTGTCGCTGCCATTCCACATCCTCCTCGTCATTCTTTCTTCTTCTCAGGTCTGCGGTGTGGTGGTGTGAGGCTGCGACAGCGACGGGCATATCTGCGGTGCGGTTTTAGGCGGCGACGGGCAGATCGGTTTGGTGGTGTGAGGCTGCGACGGCGACGGGCAGTGTGGAGGTGTTAGGTGGCGACGGGCAGCTGCGATGTGGTGGTGTTAGGCGGCGTCGCACTCCGAGCCAGCACCACCACCAAGCCGTCACCATCCCAGAGCCGTCACCATCCCAAAGTCATCACCATCCCAGAGCCAGCGATTATCGTACATATCAGAGAGATGAACTGCTCCTCGAAGACCAGTCTGGGCCGATTTTGAAATTACAAGCAGATTTCGCGATTCGCCATCGCCTAATTTGGGGGTTTTTGCCTCGGGTTTGGTCGTTATCAGGGGCCGATTCGAAGATTCGATATCCGAACTGAGGATGGCGGTTTTTAGGGCTAAGCTGGGAATCAGAGAGGAGAAGTCGGCGACGGTGCCGTCGTTCAGCGCCGAGCTGAGGATGAATAGAGAAGAGGTTTGTGTTGGGAGTGAAGAAGATGGAGACTTGGCGTTAGTGTCAGCGTGGATGTTCTTTACTGCACTTAAATGGTGAGGGACCAACGAGCCACGTGGTTTTATTTTAATCATCCCGGGATAGGATGTCAATTTCGAAGTTTGACGTCTGTTTCGTTTGCTGTCGATGTAGGCACTATGATAACGAGGATGTGGACAGCTTTTCTTCTGGATATAACGTCAAGGATCTGTTCTCTTTAAAGATCAGAATTTTTTATTCGATTCAAACAAGTCAATTAGTCATAAAGATCAGTGAAAAGGTTTCTTTCGTGGCTTGATTTATTCTTGTACCGTTCATTATGCTACCTGGTTGTATGATGATGTACAAGTAGCTACGGAACTGAAACCTTTGGGTTAATATACCAGATTTTGTGATGCACTCCTCTGGATTAACTATTGCATTTAATGTTTTTTTTTTTTTGGTAACCGGGGAAAGCCGATGGTGAAACCCCGGGGCCGACCCACTACCTGCTAAACGGGCCGACCAGGTCAATCGCACATGTCTGGGCCCATGTGGGCAGGCCTGGAGAAATGTCACAGGATGGAGGTTCGAACCCAGGACCTCTCCCAACATGACTCGAGGCACCTCCCCCTCAACCAGTAGAGCTAAGGGCTCATCGGCTTTTTTTTAGGGGGCGACGCGATGCGTGACGCATTCATGTTGTGCCAGTTAGCTAATATATCTATTTAGTCAAATATATTGACTACATAAATACGCATTCATGTTTTGATTCTGTAATTGTCCCTTTGTCCTGATGGATTGCGTTTTGATTTTTGATGATGAAGGATAACGTTCTAGGAGCTTTTAGTAAAGCGTGCAATATATTTGGCGTAAAGTCAAGCTTGGTATGTGCAGATAGTGATGGTTTTAAATTATTTGATATGGATTATTGTAATTGTTCATTTCTCACTTAGGTTCCACAGATGAAAATGTTGAAATATTAATATATTTAATATTTTCCTTAATGGTGAATGATAATTTGAAGGTTAAGGTAGACCATGCCTTGTAAAGCATGGTCCAAGTTAAATGTTGATATGACATGTACCCATGCCATGTAGTGTGTTAAATTTGCCAAAGCATGGCTTAGGTTGAACCTTTTGTCCTTTAGGTTATCAATGTAGTCTTTATAAGTATGTAATGTGTGATGTATTTTCTATGCATGTATGAATATATGAATGATGTTAAGGTGTAAAGAGTAAAGCCAACGTGAGCTCTATGTTCTCTTTTTCTTCAAACTCACAAACTCACATACAAGTAGAAACCAATAATCGTATTCCTCTCTTTTGTTCAAAGCTTCAACCTATGTTCATCAAAATCTAACAGAAAATATGGGACTTCTCGGGACAAACCAACCAGTTGTTCACGAATCACATAAATTCGTCAGCGGCTTCAGTTTCAGATGTGGAGGTAATCCGTGCTCAACATCCATAATTCTTGCAAGCATTTGTGAAGTGTATAAAAATACAATTTTAGATTCCTTGAGAGTTATTTATGCGTTGTGTCGTACAATCTGCAAACTGCTTTAGTTGGTATATTCTATTCTGTTTTTGTCATCACTTTGGTTGATGCTTTCGTTCAAATTTAGATGTTAATCGTACACCTTCTTGATCATATCGCCGATATATGTCAGCATGTTACTTGGCCTACTGATAGGCTTTCATACTTTTAGCTGACAATCGTTTCCTTCATGTTTGATTTTTGGTTGCATCTTACCCCTCTGTATAGTCTAATTAACTTCTATTCTATCGTAAGATTACAATTGCATGAGAATAAGAAACAGCCTTTATATTGATATTTGTTCTTCCTGGTCTGATGTGTGGATGAAATATGTCATTCTATAGCTATTTTCTTCTCCACGAACATCAGCAGCAGTGACTATAAAGGATTTTGGATTGTGGTATCCCATGCTCTTTTGTTTCCACTGCGATACTCGACCAAATAGCTTAATTTGCATGGCTTTATGCTAAACTTATAAAAGTTGGGTTGGTAATGCAGATTCTTTTGGACTTGCAAGTTTATGGATTGTCGTATACCATCAAAGACGTTGAGTGGGCACGAGATAATACGACCTTAGTGTTGGCGTGGCAGCGGACCCGGTCGAGTAATACCGCGGCTTAGATTTGAACAATTAAAGATAAAAAGTGGACACCGAGATTTAACGTCGAAAACCCCAAACAAATCGGGATAAAAACCACGGGCAAGGAAAAATAATTCACTATAGAGGAAAAATTATAGAAGTTACACCTCTCAATCTATAAAAGAGAAAACCCTCAATACCTCTCTTTATACTCGGAGAAAATACCCGACAAACTCTCTATTAATTTTCTCTCTATCTCTCTCTTAATTCTCTCTTCTGTGAGGGATCTCTCTGTCTGTGTGGTGGTTTTGCACTGATCGTGAGCCTCGTATTTATAGCAGAGCATTTCCATGTGAAGAAAGGACAAAAGCCAAAGCACACCTTTGAAATTGATAACCCACGTGTACCGTCCAAAACCTATTTGCTCCGCATTCATTGGATGGCTTCAAAAGCTGACTTTCAAAGCAGCATATGTCGACAATCTCCCACTTGAAGATTTGATTGAGGATCAATTTGATCTTCACACCATTCTTTCTCCCTTGCCATTCATGTTGCTTACATCTTTGCTAGGCCACTCGAGGAACGACACCAAACGAACTTGTTAGTGTTGACCGCCTTTGTCAAGAAATCTGCTAGGTTGTCTTTCGTATGAATCTTCTGCATATCCACCGTGCCCTCTTCCACTTTCTCACGAACGAAGTGATACTGGACTCGTATGTGCTTTGACCTGGAATGAAAAGCTGAATTCCTTGCGAGATGCAAAACACTCTGACTGTCACAGAACAGAAGAATATTCTCCTGTTCGTGCCCGAGTTCCTCCATGATCATTTTCAACCATACCGCCTCCTTACTTGCCTGCGTAACTGCAACATATTCAGCTTCGGTTGTTGACGTAGCGACAACGGACTGAAGCTTTGGTACCCAGCTTACGGCTCCGCCAGTAAGAGTGTACACATATCCCGTGGTAGACTTGCTTTTGTCAAGATCACCTGCATAATCAGAACCAACATACCCTCTGACAATAAAGTCTGCTCCTCCGTAACATAATGTAACATCTGAGGTTCCATTGATATATCGTAGGATCCTCTTCACCGCGCTCCAATGCTCTTTGCCCGGATTTGCCATGTACCGACTTACTACTCCCACTGCATGTGCAATGTCTGGTCGTATACAAATCATCGGGAACATAAGACTTCCCACCGCTGATGCGTACGGTACTCGAGACATTCCATCCTCCCTTCTTCACTGCTAGGACTCATACTTGAGGATAATTTAAAATTAACAAGAAGTGGGGTTGAAATTGGCTTACAATCTTGCATATTGAAGCGTCGCAGAACCTTCTTCAGATAATTCTTCTGCGAAAGCCAAATCTTCCTGTTATTTCTGTCTCGATAAATTTGCATCCCTAGAATCTTGTTTGCTGGTCCCAAGTCCTTCATTTCAAATTTCCTAGCCAACTGTGCCTTGAGTTCTTCAACACGATCTTTGTTGGGGCCTGCTACCAACATGTCGTCAACATACAACAGTAATGTGATAAAATTACTTTTACCAAACCTCTTGAAATATGCACAAGGGTCTGCATTCAATCTGTTGTATCCAAGGCTCATGATGAAGGTATCAAATCTCTTATACCAACACCTCGGCGCCTGTTTGAGACCGTATAGATATTTGTTCAACCTGCAAACCAAGTTCCGCTTTTTTTTGTCTTCAAAACCTTCCGGTTGGAGCATATAAATCTCTTCTTCAAGGTCTCCATGAAGAAAAGCCGTCTTCACATCTAGTTGCTCTAGATGCAGGTCGAATGTAGCACACATCGCCAGGAGTACCCGAACAGTCGTCAGCCGAACCACCGGTGAGAATATCTCGTTGAAGTCGATGCCTTCTTTCTGAGCGTAGCCTTTAACCACCAGTCGCTCTACTTGATCGTCGCTGTTCCGCTTGATCTTAAAGACCCCTTTATTGCCGATTGCCTTTCTTCCCTGCGATATTGGCACCAGCTCCCAAGTCTTATTTTTTCGTAGAGCTTCCATTTCTTCTTGCATTGCTGCCAACCACCGATCTGCATCTGAACTGTTCAGTGCTTCTTGAAGAGTTGATGGCTCTCCATCATCAGTTAGTAGACAGTATGCAACGTTGCTGTCCATATCGTAATCTTCATGCCAGGATGGTGCGACTCTTTCGCGTGTGCCCCTTCTAAGTTTTGGCTCTAAAGATTCGCTTGGCCCTTCGTCGTGCTCCGGTGCTGCTTCAGAAGAATCTTGTTCGATAGACTTCCCTTTCGCCTGAATCGTCGTAGTCCCTGAGCGTTCCTTTGTAGTGCTATCATTTTCTCCGATTAGTTTATCTTCTAAGAAGATAACTTCCCTGCTGATGACAACCTTGTGGGCAGTGGGATCCCACAGGCGATACCCCTTCACACCATCAGCGTACCCCAAGAACAAAAACTTCCTGGATTTCGGATCCAGCTTCGTAGTTTCTTGGGCGTTGTACATCACGTATACAGGACTTCCAAATACATGGAGTTTGGAATAATTCACTGGCTTTCCGGTCCACATCTCCATCGGCGTCTTCTGATCAATTGCCGTTGAAGGCGATCGATTGATCACGTAGCAGGCGGTGTTGACTACTTCTGCCCAGTATGATTTATCCAGACCTGCAGCTCCCAAATGGCTCTTGTTCTCTCCAACAGAGTCATGTTCATCCGCTCCGCCACTCCAATAGAGAGAAAATTAATAGAGAGTTTGTCGGGTATTTTCTCCGACTATAAAGGGAGGTATTGAGGGTTTTCTCCTTTATAGATTGAGAAGTGTAACTTCTATATTTTTCCTCTATAGTGGATTCTTTTTCCTTACCCGTGGTTTTTACCCCGATTTGTTTGGGTTTTCCACGTTAAATCTCGGTGTCCACTTTTATCTTTAATTGTTCAAATCTAAGCCGCGGTATTACTCGACCGGGTCCGCTGCCACGCCTACAATTGATATCAGAGCCTAACTTGAGTTTTGTATATTTATTTATCGTATGCTATGTGGTTGCCACTAACGTGGACCCTCCACATCAGAAAATAATAGATTTATATTGCCTTTGTTACGGTGACGAAAAAGTCGGGACAAGTTCAATAATTATTTGCACAACCCCGTCGGAGGTATCGCTCACGACTGAGCAGTAATTATGGCGGCCAAATTCGATTTTGAAAAGTTCTACGGGAGAAATTTCTCACTGTGGAAATTAAAGATAAAAGTGGACACCGAGATTTAAAGTGGAAAACCCCAAACAAATCGGGGTAAAAACCACGGGCAAGGAAGAAGAATCCACTATAGAGGAAAAATATAGAAGTTACACCTCTCAATATATAAAGAGAAAACCCTCAATACCTCTCTTTATAGTCGGAGAAAATACCCGACAAACTCTCTATTAATTTTCTCTCTATCTCTGTCTTAATTCTCTCTTCTGCGAGGGATCTCTCTGTCTGTGTGGTGGTTTTGCACTGATCGTGAGCCTCGTATTTATAGCAGAGCATTTCCATGTGAAGAAAGGACAAAAGGCAAAGCACACCTTTGAAATTGATAACCCACGTGTACCGTCCAAAACCTATTTGCTCCGCATTCATTGGATGGCTTCAAAAGCTGACTTTCAAAGCAGCATATGTCGACACTTAGGACAGTCTGAGCCTTCATCAAGTTCTCCTATGATGAACGGCAGTGTGGATACTGTGAAACCGCTTCCTCGTTTTCTGCCATCTTTCAAAGTTTCTGGTAGATTAAATGGTACCTGTACTTTGGGTCTGACTGGATTATATAATCTTGGGAATACATGTTTCATGAATAGTGCTATTCAGTGCTTGGTCCACACTCCGAAGTTGACTGATTATTTCCTCGGGAACTTCAGGAAAGATCTGAATTATGACAATCCCCTGGGCATGAAAGTATGATATTTTATCCTACTTGCTTCTCTTTTCACTATTCCATTCATCCCTGCTAATAAGGCTAGCAGAACGTTTTCACAAAGGGAAAGGCTGCTAACATAAAAATATTCTTGTGCTTACTATGTTTCCATCTTAAGTTATGTATTCCCCATCCAACCTATGCTCTCAACCCAAATTGAACCTGTCAATGCGTCTTCCTATAAAATTTTATAAAAATCTTCAATATTATGTGTCAGGGGATCCTTGCTGTAGCTTTCGGTGATTTACTTAGGCAGTTGTGGGCTCCACAGGCTATGGCAGTATCACCGAGTTTCTTTAAGTCTACTATTTCTAGTTTCGCTCCCCAGTTTGGCGGTTATAACCAGCACGACTCGCAAGTAAGTTGACCTTATTTAACTCTTGAGGCTTGGTCTTCAGTAAAAACTTTTTCCTTTCTTCAGAAGTTTGAAATTGGCACCTGTAGGAGTTCCTTTCATTTTTGCTGGATGGAGATGGACTCCATGAAGATCTCAACCGTGTGAAAAGCAAAACTTACGTACCTATAAAAGATGACGATACTCGTTCACATGAAGAAGTGGCTAATGAATACTGGGCGAACCATTTATCGCGCAATGCTTCCATCATTGTTGACCTGCTGCAGGTATTATTCTCCCTTAATGATTCCATGATTACTTGTCTGCGAGTATATACCACGCAAGTGAATGCTCTCTTTTCCCAGTTGAGCATAATATGATATTTCAGAAATTTGTTAAATGAGGGCCTATGATCTAGGATCCTTCGTTTGTGAGGCATTGTATTGCGTACAATAATGAATATGTTCAACGGTTGATATTTGATTTTTCATATCTGACACTGGATTGATTTATATAAATTGCAGGGTCAGTACCGGTCATCATTGGTGTGCCCTGTATGCAAAAGGCTGTCTGTTACATTTGATCCAGTTATGTACCTCTCATTGCCTCTTCCTCAAGCAACCCTGCGGAAGATAACTTTGACATTGTTGAGCACCGATGGAACGTCTTTGCCACGTCCTGTTACTATAGTTGTCCCCATCAATGGGACCACTAAAGATCTTACCAAGGTCCTTACTGAAGCTTGTTCATTAGGAGTCAATGAGAGGTTACTAATTGCTGAGGTATTTTTCAAGAAACTCATTAGAGATCTGTAGTTTTATTCAAACCCGAAGTACTGTATATTATCAGTTCAGTTCATTCTGTTGTGCTTGCATTAGATTAAGAGATATTCACGTATTTGCAGCTAAATCTTTTTTGGCTTGTCAATAAAGGTATAGCAGATTAAGCAATATATCTCTTTGGGATCTGAAACTTAATATTTTTCAGAAAGTGCGTGTGACTGAGCCTGAAAGCCCTACCTGATGGGATTGCGACAGTTATTTTTTATCATATACACGCATTTAATAATGGCGAACGACACTTTTGGTCCCCAGTGTTTGGGCCATGGGCGTTTTCGGTCCCCCATGTTCCGAGGTAACACTTTTAGTCCCCAATGTTTTCGATTTTGGACGATTTTAGTCCCTCAATTAATATAATCGCGAATTTAGATGTAATTTAATACTTGAGAGCACATGATCTCCTTAAA
>JAPQWV010004825.1:0-26000 GCA_027422505.1 Craterostigma plantagineum
GTCGCAGGCATGGGCTTCTACCTCCTCGGCCTCCACGACGTCGTTCTGACCGACATCGCCCCCGTGATGCCAGCCCTAAAGCAAAACCTAAAACCCTAAAACGCAACAAGCAGGTATTGGGGAAGAGTCTGAAAACCTCGGTGCTGTATTGGGAGGACGATCAATTGAAGGCGCTGAAGCCTCCGTTCGACTTCGTGATAGCCACCGACGTTGTGTACCTGGCAGATAACGTCGGATCTCTGGTGGGGACGATGAAGGGCTTGGTTAAAGACGATGGCGTGATTCTACTGGGATATCAGCTGAGGTGTCCCGATACAGATAAGAAGTTTTGGGAGATCTGTGGCGAGGTTTTCGATGTGGAGAGAGTTCGTAAGTAGGATTTGCATGAGGAGTATAGGTTTGAAGAGACGGATGTGTATGTGCTGAGAAAAAATGCTGCCGGGCGGCAGCAAATCTCCGCCGGAGCCGGTTGGGGACCGGCGGAAGTAGCCCTGTACTTTCTTGTAACGATTTCCAGCATGGCGAAGACCACTTGTAAGTTGTAATGAGTTGTAATCGAATTGAGTCGAATCAACTCGTCTTGCTTGAAAAGAAAATCGAATACAAGAAATCTACGTTTGATACGAAGGATATGTGGTCAATCAATCAAATTGCTATTATACGTTGACTTATTCATGGAAATACCTTGCTAGCTTTACTATAATTTAACAATACTATTGTTATATGATTTCACCTCTATATTTTTAGTAATTCCATCTTCGGTGTTTTTCTTCCTCTTAGTATGCGAACCCGAATTTGGGATTTATTTCCAATCATCATATATGTTCGTATATATCCAATTCAAATAAATTGACCCCCACTAATACAGTGCCGACCATATTAATCACTTCTTTATAAATCAAAACATGACACGCATAAATCTGTTCTCCCATGTTCTTATCTTTACCAACGGACTTCACCACTTTATGATTCAACGTGGCAATTAAATAAATAAATTAAGAAATCGATTTAAATGTCAATCAAACAAGTCGTGGCGCTCAAAAGCTTCCATGTGTCCCCGAAGGGGATTCCCCACTCACTTAACACTTTACCTACGTGCGTCATATACGGACAGCTCATACGCTATAGCACAGTGTGGTGGTGCCTTTAAAGGAGCTTTGATTGAGCTGAAATCGCACGATTGATTGAGTGTGGGTGGCGTAAGGGAAGAAGAATATGGATGAAGCTCTGCTGAGTAGGGAGAACGGAGATAGTCCTAGATCAGGGGAGCAGCGTAAGCGAGTCTTCAACCGCAGATCAGATGCCATAGCTCATGGATCGCCCTATCAGAAGGCTGCCGCATTGATTGATCTCGTATGTTCCTGCGCATATGTTCTTTTCGTTTTTCTTTCCTTAGCCTTCCTCAATGCAAGGTTTTTTTGGGTGATTAGGATAGAGAAAAATCTGATAATTTGAGGTTTTTACCACTGTGGCTTGTAGGAGGTTTTTTGGTAGGTTTAATATATCATACCTGGGTTTTTTTGCAGCTTTTTCTTTTTCTTTTTTCTTTTTTACTTTCTTATCTCATTACTAATATTTATATATTAATGTTTGTTTATGTATTGATATTTGCTTATATATTAATTTGTTTATATATTAATATTTATTAGTTTTTTTACTAAAAAAGTTTTAATGCGTTAAAATTGTTTATTTTATTTAACTTATTTACCTTTTCATGCAATATTTATTTAATTAAATAATTCGAAATATAATTATCTAGAAATAATTTTGAAAATTAGATAAATATAATGTGATGGGTTTTTAATACTTTTTCCTTCTTATCATATATTAATATTTGTTTACTAATATTTATTAATTTTTTTTATTTTTACGAAAAAACTTTAATGTGTTAAAAATGTTTATTTTTTTTTATATTTCAAATAAATAAATAATATTTTTATTATACAATCAAATTTTTTTATTAAATAAAAAAATTATATAATGTGAAATAAAATTAGTTATAAATTATTTTGGAAATTAGATAAATATAATTGGTTAATTAAACAAAATTAAATGAAATTAATGAGGGTTCTCAATAAACCTACTTTTTGGGTTTTATGGTTGGATGGAGATTTTATTTTGGAGGTAGAGGTTTTTTACTTTTGAGGTGGCGCTGACGTGGCACACAAAAAACATACTTTTTGGATATAGCATTTTTTTTTTTTTTTTTCTGTCCCGAGGTATCCCCACACTGCCTGGCTATGGGCTAGCCCCTGCCAGCCGTGGGCTTTTTTACGCCACACAGACTTGGCAAGGCGGGGGCTATTTACGCCACACACTCCAGAGGTGGGACTAATCCCCGGGGCCAGATGGATACGTCCCAAATCCATACCGGCATCGATAGTCATGAGGAATAATTCTCATGGGGACTTCCCAAATTCATGTGGGAGGTAGGGTTCGAACCCCTGACCTCCTAGTCACATGAATTTTGGGGCCTCCCCATCAGCCACTAGAGCTGATGGGTCATTGGCTTTTTGGATATAGCATTGAGAAGACTTTATTTCCCCCCTTTTTTTCGGCATGCAAACGGTAGCTAAATCATTATACGTGTGAAAAGATCTGGAATTATACGTCTGAACTAGCTGAACCTCATGTGCTGAGGTTATCGAGAGGTTTTTGGTCGAAGAGAGCGCAAGGTTCCCTTGATGCTTGCATAGGTTCATGAAATTTATACTTGTGTGTATGTTTTCGTGAAGAAAGATATGAAATTGAAAAAAAAAAAAAATTGGTTGATTCTTTGGCTTTGAGCTAAGATTTCGTGATATTGTGCTTCTGGGCTCTAATGATCGTTCTAAACTGTGCAGGCTGAAGACGGTGTTGGCATACCTGAGGATATTTTTGATCAGCCAAGCTTTGGAGATTCCTTAAAGACATATTTGATATTCATACAGTTTGATTTCCTTTGGTCTCTTAACTACCTCGCTTTAGTGGTCCTTAACTTCTTTGAGGTCTACGGTGTACTCTTGTATTTTTGTCCCTTGATAACCTGGCTTTCATGTATTCTTTCTCACACAGTTTTTTCTCTTGGATCTCAGAAACCTTTGTGGTGTTCGGGGGATTGCGATAGGCAGTACTACTTTCTAGGAGAGCTTCCGTACCTGTCTAAGACTCAGAGTCTCGTTTATGAGGTAACATTAGTGTTTTTATTAGTTATCGTGTTGTTTACTTCCGTGGAAATATTGATTTTCAAAATAACATCTCTTCATCTCCTTCAAATGACTTACTTCCTTGAGATTCTTTTACTGATACGTTTTGTAGGGTGTAACACTGTTGATCCTACTGGTGCATGTACTCTTTCCAATAGCTTATGAAGGGCTTAAAATCTATTGGAAGTGTCACCTCAATAAAATTAAGGTACCGGGCTCCTAACTACGTCTGATGTGCCTTATACATTTCTAGACTAGAAGCCCCTTGAATTGAGTGTAAAGTGGGAAATCAAAAATCTGATCCTTTCCTTTCTTACAAATATTCTAAATTCATATTGAACTGGTTTGCAAGTGGTTTCGTTATTGGTGTTGATTGTCGATGTAATACTCGACATTATATATCTTTCTCCAGTTGGAATCGCTAGTCTTCCTTTGCGTATAGCGCCCTATGTACGGGTCATATTTTTTGTTCTTAACATCAGGTAATGATTCCAGGGATCGACTATTATGCATTTCGTGCCCTGGTTCATTATGTCTGGCGGAACATTAGAAGATTGGGTAAATTGGGGCATTAAAACTAGCAATATATCAAGAGAACCCATTGATGATTACTTTCAAGTCTAAATCCAAGGCCACTATGCATTGAATTATTTTCTCAATGTTATGTTTTAGGATATTCAAAATTCGAGCTAACGTTGTTTGATGAACCCTAGGGACATACGAGATAGTGTCGTCGTCTTGGGCGGGATGATCCCCACATACCTCAATGTTGTGGTGCGTGCTTATATATGCTACTTTTGACTATGACATTTCTCGGATTTATATTTCTCTGCTCTTCATTATTTACCTTTTTAACGAGTGATCATGAATAAATAATGCAGGCATTATGGGCCTTATTTGTTTTATTCTCTAGCTGGTTGGCTTTTGTCATCTTTGAAGCTACCGAACAGGGGAAAACCATATTCACATCATACGGGGAAACACTTTATCAGATGTTTATTTTGTTTACCACTTCCAACAATCCAGATTGTTGGATTCCTGCATACAAGTAAGTAGCTACCTGGGTCAAGGTTTTGCTTTACGAGTTATGCCTTTTAGTTGAATGTTCTCTTGTTTGTCCAACTCATAATTGTGTTCTATGCTCAGTGGTTTGTTTTTTTTTTCTTTTTTTTGTCGTAGGTCTTCAGGGTGGTATGTCATATTCATTGTTCTGTATGTACTGTTGGGCGTTTTCTTCGTCACCAATTTGATACTTGCCGTTGTGTATGATAGCTTTAAGAGCGAGGTAAATTATCATCTGCATTGACTATTTTACTGGATATGCTTAGATAATATGTTAAAAGTGTACTGGCTGATTGCGATGCTTAGCCTTAACTTCTTTATTTTTTTGTAGCTTGTAAAACAAGTTGCCGAGAAGGATCGTACGAGAACAAGGATACTGAAGAAAGCGTTTAACCTGATTGATACTTCCGTGAGTAAACGTTTAAATGCTTTGGGTCTTTTCATGTTAATTAGCATGGGCGAAGTTCATGAAGAGATTTTATTTTCTTTTTGTATAGCTGTGATCTTGTGGCAGTACTAGATTACCTAATACTTCAAGTTTCTTGCTGAAATCATTGAACTAAACCACAATCTTTATTGTTAACTCATGATTACAACCCTCGAGCCAAGTATGAATTCTCTTAGATTCTTCAAGAAGTTTATTCATATTCTTCAAATACTGATTAAACAAAAATTTTGATGTTAAAGTATGCCGATTTTATAGGTTATGTTAATGGTTTCCATTAATGCAGAATGTTGGCTATCTCAATAAAGATCAGTGCATCCGTCTGTTTGAAGAGCTGAACAATTACAGGTACCATTAGCAGTGTGCTGAACGATAATGGCTAATTATCTTCAAAGTTCGAAACATATTCATTTCTACTGAAGGCGTCTGCAAGTGTGGTATCATTATATTCGTAACAAAATAAAATTCATAAAAATGTTTTGACAGTGCTCCCATGCAGTTCTTACATCATAGAACTGTAACTAGTTCAGTCCATCTAACTCAAAACTATGGATATCGAATTTTCCAGTCTTTGCCCTCCAGAATGTCTTCATGGTGGAGATGCTGAAATTTTCTCATGTTATGATAATCTAATAGGACACTGCCTAAAATATCAAGGGATGATTTTGAATTGATATTCGAAGAGTTGGATGATAGCCATGACTTCAAGGTACTGCTATCTTATAATTTCCTTTTCTTTTACTGTGTCTTCCAGCATCATATAATTCCTTTTGTTATTATAATTCCTTTCAGATCAACTTGGATGAATTTTCCGATCTCTCCCAAGCTATTGGACTTAGATTTGAGAAAGAGGACGCAGTAAGTACACTTTACACGAACCCTAAACAAAAGTAACTTCTATGATGTGCTACTAACATCCAAATCTTATCAGGAACCGATTTTTGAAAGGTGTCCAGCATTCTACCATTCTACTGCGTCGGAGAAGCTGAAAGACTTTGTTCGAAGCCCCAAATTCGGTTATGCTGTAGCTTTCGTCCTCGCCTTGAATTTTGTTGCTGTCGTTATTGAGACAACGGTGCGTGCATATGGATGTCTGAATGCTTCGTAATAGTGCTTTACTCGACATTTACTTGCAACAATCACATCCTTTTATACTTGCTAGTTATATCTATCGTCAAACAAAACCTCATCGTCTCTTTTCAGTCGATATCATTTGGGATTGCTAATTATTTGTCGTATGACTATGTTGCAGCTCGATATAGAGGATAACTCAGCTCAAGATGCCTGGCAAAAGGTTGAGTTTGTATTTGGTAAGTGTTACATGAATCTCCTACAAGTTCTTATGGATGTTACTTGCTAGCTTATTATTCAACAACTTTCTGAAATCATTTCTTGTGTAGAACGTTGGCCCTTTACCCATTCTGAAAAATAATTTTTGTCCTACACAGGATGGCTTTATGTCGTGGAGATGGCATTGAAGGTGTATTCTTACGGATTTGTCAATTATTGGAGGGACGGTGAAAACCGCTTCGACTTTGTTATAACCTGGGTAATTGGTAAGAGACCGATGACAAAGTAGCATATTTGCTTTCCATTCATAAATCTCTTCTTCCTTTCAAAAAAACTTTAAGATCTTTTTCACAAATATGAAAACCTTTCTCATGTCGCAGTTATTGGCGAAACAACCACTTTCGTGGCTCCCCGAGATTTAAGTTTCCTCTCCAATGGAGAATGGTAAATTAGTTCATTTTGTAGTTTATATTTTCATTCTGGGAATGTTTTGGAGAGTCATAGTTAGAGACATTAGCATCTGTTTTCTCTCCCAGTGGACATTCGCAACCACTTCTTCACATGACAAATGTTTATTTTATTTACTTGCAGGATTCGTTATCTTCTAATAGCAAGAATGTTAAGAATGATCAGGCTCTTGATGCACGTTAAACAATATCGAGCCTTTATTGCGACTTTTATTACTCTGATACCTAGTCTAATGCCATATCTCGGGACAATTTTCTGCATCTTATGCATCTACTGCTCCCTCGGCGTACAGGTACATTGCATCTGTGTGCATACACGCCTTTTTACTCGTTTGAGCTTATTTCTTCACAATGTCATAATCATATCATCTCCGACTTGGAATAAAGAAAGTTTATGTTTCTAGCTCTTTGGTGGGATCGTCAATGTCGGAAATCCTAAGCTGAGCGGATCGGATCTCGAAGAAAATGAGTATCCTTTATCATCACAATAATATCTACTAACAATGTCGCATGATCTGTAAGAAAGCTTTGGTTTTTCTTCTTTATTTTTGCATCACTATTCAATTTGCCTTCTATTGTTCTGCTTGACCGTCCAAGTTACTTACTCTTTAACTTCAACGACTACCCTAATGGGATGGTAACGCTCTTCAATATCCTGGTAATGGGAAATTGGCATTTCTGGATGCAGGTGCGTCGAATTTAAAATGATTACTTTTTGGGTTTAATAAATAAATGGAATTGCTTTTCTATCTGCTTTCTAAAGCATTACTAAAGAATGGCTCGTGTAATGTGAGTGAAATTCCAGGGCTACAAAGATTTGGCTGGAACTGCATGGACTCATGTCTACTTCGCTAGCTTCTATCTCATTGCAATCTTGCTCCTTTTGAATTTGGTGAGATTTTATTTGATTATTTTTTTTTTATGAAACCTGCATTGCTTAATTGAACAATCTTCTCTTAACGAGCCTGTTTTCCGGTGTAAGCGTCCATTAACTTTTTTTTTTTTTTTAATTGCCATAGATATTGTCTTTCGTCTTGGAGGCTTTCTTTGCTGAGCAGGACATTGAAAAAGCTGAGAACGGTGAAGATGGAGATGCCCGGGTTAATCCTTAAGAACGAAATATAATCGCAAACTATCACAAATCTTAAATCTATTTAAAGAGTATTAATGATCTTCTATGGCGTTAGTTATTACATTTACAATCTTGGTTTTCCATGTCAAACCCAGGATGCATCATCTGGGAAGGGGAGAAGACGTAAATCAAGGTACACGATCGTAGCAGTAATTAACGATCATGCTTACAGAAAGAAACATATGCTATACGATCGTCAACTTATATATATATATACATATATATAGTATATTTATATTGCAGCATTAAGTCAAAAAATCAAAGGGTTGATATTCTTCTCCACCACATGTTGAGTGCTGAGCTGACATCTCAAACTCAGGACGGAGATGCAGCAACTCCTTAAAACTGGGTATAACATTGCTTTTGCATTTGAACATATCATATGTTATGTTTGTTATTACTATTTATAGTCCTGTATTTAGTATACTCTTACGAAATAAGTTTTTCTACGGTTTGGAACTCTATTTCACCGTCTCCTCTTCTGGCGCAGCGAATTAACCGAAAACTATCCCTAAACACTAATAGTTTAGTTCCCCGGCCAACACAGAAAATAGTGACTACAATCATAAGTTAGAAGTCCGAAGGGAAACGGCTACTAGAATCAATATTTAACATATCTTCATAATTATATCGTTCTTCCCACTTCCACCATAGCACTTTTAAACCTGTAACATAAGTTTTTGGTCAGATCAGAAATCAATTCAACTTTAGTTCACAAAAGAAAAAGTTTCCTTAGCACCAGCAAAAAAAAAAAAAAAAAACAGTTACATATCTAGGCATGCCATCTACAAATTAGCCTAACAAAGTTGAATTTAATGTACCTTAATTTACATATCCACCTTAGGTTTTTTACCAGCCACAATCTGGGAAATGTGCAACCCCTGCTAAACGCTTGGTTGAAGAGAATCCTAGTCTGCATGTTCTGAAAACCTGGCAACCACGAAAGAAGAGCGACTGGCGCCATTACGATGACTCCAAACATTATTTCGTACAAGCGAGAAACAGAGACGACGGTCTCCCAAAGCTTTACTCTCTCCAAAAAGGGCCGAACCACTTGAGCAATGCAAATAAATCCCCAACCAGTGGGAATAAAAGCCAATAGACTTGTGAAAGAACGATTACGAGAAACTGAACCAATCGGTAGTAGATGTGTTCCTTCGCAGCGTATTTGTCCCGAGCATACGATACTACTGAGTAAAACCCAAGAGCCATGGCCACGTAGATCCATGAAAGCAGATAAACAGCAATATGCTTGCTGCCTGAAGCAATTTTCAGTTGGTATACGATCCCATACTGGAAAAAGAAGAAACGAAGGTCCAAGATTATTTCGAGAATCTTCCCCCAGAGATTCGTCGTTCTCAAATGATCTTGCTCTTCGTACCACCACTTCCAGCTTTGTTCGCTTTTTGAGAACACGCCACCCTTGAACCATATCCAGTTCATAAACTCATCGAAGTCATACACAGTCTTCAACCAATCGAAGCCCGATGGGTTGAAAACGAACGGCCCCAAAATCCACGACGCTACTAAAAACCAACTGGAGTGGTCAGCAGTATATACACAAAAGTCCCCGTAGCTACTGGGCTGTGGGAGGCGTAAACGGTTAGTATCAAACCAAGTTCGATCGCCTTAACAAAATGACTACGAGCATATAGTCTGTAGTTCTCCGAAAAACTCTTGTGCTGCACCACAAAACCACGGCCAGTGGCACGATATTTTGCACCTCCGTGCATTATAGTTCTGCCAAAGTAGTGACCTCGGGTCCCCATGGAGAACGAATAGAATACTGTTAGATGAAGACGAATAGGAAATAAGCTTTTCTTAAGACTTATAAGGTAATTAGCAAAAAAGAACAAGGCAATACTGATAACTCTCACAAAAACACTCGCAACCTCACCCTACTATTTTTCCATGCATCCCCCAAGACACATATCTAGGTCCCCTTTTATAAAAGCTAATCTAAACAAATCCCACTAGTCAACAACAAATCCATCTTATGACTGCGATGATATGATAATCTTCCTAAGATATGCTTTAGAAGATATGATAGAAATGTTGTCGTTGACTAATCTTCCCATCAATTCAGCCCCAAATTGTCTCGGCCCACTTTGGCTCTTTTATGCCACACTTTAATTGGGCTTAACCCTTCTGGTGGAACTTTGGTCGTAACATTACATCCCTCCTCGAAATGAGCCTTGTCCTCAAGGCAAAAACAAGGAAATCGGCGTTGTAGTTCGTCCGCATCCATACATGTGGCATCGTCTCCTTCTCGACCTGACCATTTTACCAAACACTGATGCTCGTGACCTTTTTCTGTAGTCATAAGCCGCTCCTCTAACACCTGCTCGGGCTCCTCATGTTGATCAGCTATTCCTTGGAGAAAGTGTTGCTGTCCGTTCCATTCGAACCTCATCTCAGACGTCGCCCAATTAGTTTTCACTTCCCCTAATTGTCTCAGCCAATTGACACCAAGTATGATGTCTACGCCCCCCAATTCAAAAGTAAAAAAATTCGTTGTGATAGAGCATGTTCCAAGTTGAAGAGTGACTGATCTACATTCCCCTTCTGTCGCTGAGTGTCTCCCATCTCCCAATCGGACCTTGAATTTCTGGTCGGGGATGCGCGGAAGTGATAGGTGGTTGGCCATTAAAACCGAGATGAAGTTGTGACTTGCACCGCTATCAATCATAACCATCACTTCCTCTCCAAGAATATGACCACGAAGTTTAAGGGTTTGAGGTCCCGATATGCCCCCAATTCCAAATAAAGATAAATCGAGCATGTTGAGATAACCGGCGGGGCTCTCCGAAAGTGTGGCGTCTACCCCTTGACTTGGTTTAGTATTGCCCACATCCTCGATCTCATCATTTAATAATTGATCTTCTTCCCCTCCGATGAGCATCCGTAACTCCTTATTTGGGCAGATATGTCCGCGAACGTAAGGTTGACGACAGCGAAAGCACAGCCCTTTGGCCCGCAGTTCTTGAAACTCTTTATCTGAGATCCTGTGATACGGCTTGGCCGATGCGGGCGGCAAGGCAGGATAGTGTCCCGGGATTATGCCACGTCCGTGCGGAGGTATGTAGCGGCTCGCGGGGGTTGGATCTCGTCGTATCGTTTCGATGCGAACTTCTGTACCTATCCCAGGATGCCGATATGTCTTGTTTGGTGTCGTTGATCGGGTGACAGATATAGTGTAGTCCCCTTCCTTTGCCGCGAGCAGTTTACGTTCGATTCCTTTCGCCAATTCATACGCCTCTTCGAGATTCCTTGGTTTTAGAACCTCCACTTCTGTTCGTAGGACCGGATGCATTCCAAGCAGAAAGAACCCCAAGTGTTGGTGCGGTGGAATATCTGACAAGTTCATAATCACGCCAACGAACTCATAAAAATATTCTTGAATTAGGTTGGCCTGCTTGATGCTCGTAATTCGTTCCAGTTGATTGTCGTGGTACTTATCGTCGAACGTCGCCAAGATTTTTTTCTTTAGATCGCTCCATGTTATCAAGGGACATGTTGCCATAACCCATTGAACCCACGGCTGGGCGACGCCCTCCATACAAATCATCGCACATGATACTTTATGGTGCTCTGGGGTATGTTGTATAGTAAAGAATTGATCGGCCCTCGTGACCCAACTCAGTGGTTCGTTTCCATCAAAAACGGGAAGTTCAATGCGACGTTGCAGTGTTGTGGGTACATCGTTGTTCATCCCATCATTGAAGTATGGTGGCTGATTCACTTCGTGAGATTGAAGAGGCGGTGTTGGTGTCTCACCATCGTGGTTACTCCCACTCGGTGGCGGTTGTGACTTGGAGGTGATAAAGTCGTATACAAGTTTGTGCAGCGCTTCCATACTCGTGTTGAACGTTGCGATCGTCTTCTCTAACTCTTCGACACGTTGCTCCATTTGTAATCGTGTGATGGGCATAAACGAAGATCCGGCAGGTCGGACCAATTTGTTAGATGAAGACGAATAGGAAATAAGCTTTTCTTAAGACTTATAAGGTAATTAGCAAAAAAGAACAAGGCAATACTGATAACTCTCACAAGAACACTCGCAACCTCACCCTACTATTTTTCCATGCATCCCCCAAGACACATATCTAGGTCCCCTTTTATAAAAGCTAATCTAAACAAATCCCACTAGTCAACAACAAATCCATCTTATGACTGCGATGATATGATAATCTTCCTAAGATATGCTTTAGAAGATATGATAGAAATGTTGTCGTTGACTAATCTTCCCATCAATTCAGCCCCAAATTGTCTCGGCCCACTTTGGCTCTTTTATGCCACACTTTAATTGGGCTTAACCCTTCTGGTGGAACTTTGGTCGTAACAAATACAGACGAAAGTTGCAGTTGCATAGTTATGAAGTCCCATATAGCATTCAGAAAACCATGCTCGAGGGAATTTTCTACAACCATTGGCAATGCCGTAAAGAAGCCTAACTGGATTATGAACTGCTGGTTCAGAATCTACCAAATGACCTGTTATCATTGGCTTTATTTGCCACAGAATAACCTTCCAACCCGCTCAATGCTAGATATAACCGTCCCACAAAAATGCATACACGGTGAGTATAATCACCATCGTATTAAAGAAAAAACCAACGGTGGTGTAGAAGAACGAGAGCATTCTGAAGACGTCCAGCCTATGACCCAACCTGTAAACATCCCGACTCAAAGTTTGCTCTGTTCGCGTGGCAGCGGACCCGGTCGAATAATAATGCGGCTAATATTTGAGCAATTAAAGATAAAAGTGGACACCGAGATTTAACGTGGAAAACCCCCAAACAAATCGGGGTAAAAACCACGGGCAAAGAAGAAGAATCCACTATAGGGGAAATATAGGAGTTACAACCTCTCAATCTATAAAGGAGAAAACCCTCAATATCTCTCTTTATAGTCGGAGAAAATACCCGATAAACTCTCTATTATTTTCCCTCTATTTTCTCTCCTCTCACTGATCCTTTGGATTTCTTATGTGGGATGCATTCTGCACTGATCGTTCGATGGCCTTTTATAGGCACTTAAAGCTGATGTGAAACAAAGCAAAAAATTCAGCACACTATAGAACTCGGCGCTGTTTCTTTTCCTTCACTTCAAAGGCTTTGACCATTCAAAGCAAGTTTCCTCTTATTATTTTATTATGTCGACAATCTCCCACTTGAAGATTGATTGAGGATCAATCGGATCTTCACACCATTCTTTCTCTCTTGCCATTAATGTTACTTACGTCTCTGCTAGGCCACTTGAGGAACGACACCAAACGAACTTGTCAGTGTTGACCATCTTCGTCAAAAAATCTGCTAGGTTGTCTTTCGTATGAATCTTCAGCATATCTACCATGCCCTCTTCCACTTTCTCACGAACGAAGTGATACTGGACTCGTATGTGCTTTGACCTGGAATGAAAAGTTGGATTCCTTGCGAGATGCAAGGCACTCTGACTGTCACAGAACAGAGGAATATTCTTCTGTTCGTGCCCGAGTTCCTCCATGATCATTTTCAACCATACCGCCTCTTTACTTGCCTGAGTAGCTGCAACATATTCTGCTTCAGTTGTTGACATCGCGACAACGGACTGAAGCTTCGATACCCAGCTTATGGCTCCGCCAGTAAGAGTGAGCACATATCCCGTGGTAGATTTGCTCTTGTCAAGATCACCTGCATAATCAGAGTCAACATACCCTCTGACAGTAAAGTCTGCTCCTCTGTAACATAATGCAACATCTGAGGTTCCTCTATATAATAGGATCCTCTTCACCGTGCTCCAATGCTCTTTACCCGGATTCGCCATGTACCGACTTACTACTCCCACTGCATGTGCAATGTCTAGTCGTGTACAAATCATCGCGAATATAAGACTTCCCACCGCTGATGCATACGGTACTCGAGACATCTCCATCCTCCCTTCTTCACTGCTAGGACTCATACTTGAGGATAATTTGAAATTAACAAGAAGTGGGGTAGAAATTGGCTTACAATCTTGCATACTGAAGCGTCGCAAGACCTTCCTCAGATAATTCTTCTGCGAAAGCCAAATCTTCCTGTTATTTCTGTCTCGGTAAATTTGCATCCCTAGAATCTTGTTTGCTGGTCCCAAGTCCTTCATTCAAATTCCCTAGCCAACTGTGCCTTGAGTTCTTCAGTACGATCTTTGTTGGGGCCTGCTACCAACATGTCGTCTACATACAACAGTAATATGATAAAATCACTTTCACCAAACCTCTTGAAATATGCACAAGGGTCTGCATTCAATCTGTTGTATCCAAGGCTCATGATGAAGGAATCAAATCTCTTATACTAACACATCGGCGCCTGTTTGAGACCGTATACAGATTTGTTCAACCTGCAAACCAAGTTCCATTTTGCTTTGTCTTCAAAACCTTCCGGCTGGAGCATATAAATCTCTTCTTCAAGATCTCCATGAAGAAAAGCCGTCTTCACATCTAGTTGCTCTAGATGTGGGTCGAATGTAGCACACATCGCCAGGAGTATCCGAACAGTCGTCAATCGAACCACATGTGAAAATATCTCGCTGAAGTCGATGCTTTCTTTCTGAGCGTAGCCTTTAACCACCAGTCGTGCACGAAAGCGCTCTGGTGCTGCTTCAGAAGAATCTTGTTCGACAGACTTCCCTTTCACCTGAATGGTCGTAGTCTCTGAACTTCCTTTTGTAGTGCTATCATTTCCTCCGATTATTTTATCTTCTAAAAAGATAACCTCCCTGCTGATGACAACCTTGTGGGCAGTGGGATCCCACAGGCGATACCCCTTCACACCATCAGCATATCCCAAGAACAAACACTTCCTGGACTTCGGATCCAGCTTCGTAGTTTCTTGGGCGTTGTACATCATGTACACAAGACTTCCAAATACATGGAGTTTGGAATAATCCGCTGGCTTTCCGGTCCACATCTCCATCGGCGTCTTCTGATCGATTGCCGTTGAAGGCGATCGATTGATCACGTAGCAGGCGGTGTTGACTGCTTCTGTCCAGTATGATTTATCCGGACCTGCAGCTCCCAACATAGCTCTTGTCCTCTCCAACAGAGTCCTATTCATCCGCTCCGCCACTCCATTCTGTTGTGGAGTATACGCCGTGGTACAGTGCCTTTTGATGCATTCTCTTTACAAAAGCTATCAAAATTCCGGCCAGTATATTCCTCCATTATTAGTCCTCAATTTTTTTTCTTCCCGTCTGTCAGCGTGGCTGGTTTTCCATATAGCCTCCAGACAGCCGTCCTTCCACAAGATCGCCTTTATCTTTAATTTCCACAGTGAGAAGTTTCTCCCGTTGAACTTTTCGATATCAAATTTGGCCGCCATAATTTCTGCTCAGTCGTGAGCATACCTCCGACGGGGTTGCAGCAGATAATTATTGAACTCGTCCCGGCTTTTTCGTCACCGTAACAAGGGCAGTATAATATTTATTATTTTCTGATGTGGAGGGTCCACGTTAGTGGCAACCACAGAGCATACGATAAATAAATATATAAAACCCAAGCTAGCTCTGATACCAATTGTTCGCGTGGCAGCGGACCCGGTCGAATAACAATGCGGCTAATATATGAGCAATTAAAGATAAAAGTGGACACCGAGATTTAACGTGGAAAACCCCCAAACAAATCGGGGTAAAAACCATGGGCAAAGAAGAAGAATCCATTATAGGGGAAATATATGAGTTACAACCTCTCAATCTATAAAGGAGAAAACCCTCAATATCTCTCTTTATAGTCGGAGAAAATACCCGATAAACTCTCTATTATTTTCCCTCTATTTTCTCTCCTCTCACTGATCCTTTGGATTTCTTATGTGGGATGCATTCTGCACTGATCGTTCGATGGCCTTTTATAGGCACTTAAAGCTGATGTGAAACAAAGCAAAAAATTCAGCACACTATAGAACTCGGCGCTGTTTCTTTTCCTTCACTTCAAAGGCTTTGACCATTCAAAGCAAGTTTCCGCTTATTATTTTATTATGTCGACATGCTCACCATTACCACTGGCGACTTTAGCTTCAAACATAGATATCTGATTCAGCCCAACATCTCTTCCTTTTCCTACCTGAATGTATTCGTGGTGGGTAATATTCCCGCCCCTCAACGTGCAGTTAAATCCAGCAAAAATATCCTCGCTGATGTTGATGACTCGAGAAGCCTTGCTTAAACCTCCCCTGGTCATAAACCAGAACCTATCAAAGACGTCGGGATGCCCATAATGCATCCGAACTTTCAAGGGGTTAGCTAAAACACGTTGCCCCAAGGTGACAAAGCTTGTTTCCTGAGAAGACATGAACCAAGCCAGAGATGATACGGAGCCTGTGAAAACATGTTCTCGAACCCCTAATATTGTTGGCTTTCTAATGCCGCAATAATGCTTGAATTCCTCCAAAAGGTTCCGCATCTTTAGTGCCTCCTCAAAATAGTTGTCCTCGTTCATATCAATCGTCTGAACTGCATCTCCCCTTGTGAATATTATAGCATGATTCTGATTTGCAGGCTTACCCTCCCCAAGCTTCACAGGACCGGGCAATTTGACCCGATATATCTCCACTTCTCTCTGCAGATTCTGATCATACTTCACCAAGACCGAATAGTACTCTTTCTCGTCCCTCCCTGCCGATACCTCATCAACATAGGCAACACGAAGAGCTTCATTAGTTTTCATCAGATGGAGTATCTCTTCGGCGTGGGGATCCTTTTTGGCTTTTTGAGCACCGTAAATCTGGCATGCAACCACGTAAGTGAACTTCATCAGAGCTGTCCCGCGCTCATGGCCTTTGAAAAACATATTGAGGGAACTATCAGCTCTGCTCAAACTTCTCAAGGAAGGTGATCTTTCTGCAGTCGATCCATGTCATTTACTTGTCCCAAGGAAAGCAACTGCTGATTTGCTTCTCGTATGTCAATTTCAGAGGCAGATCCAGAATGCAAGCATCTCTAGGGCACGGTAGTAGTACATCATCCCCCTAACTGTTCTGGCTAGTGTTTGACCCCTGTATGATGCCCATGATCGAAGATCTCTTAACCTAGTGGTCCACAGTTCTCTTTCACTAGCCATCCCTTGTCTCCGCATTCTCTCCAAGAAGTTCTCCCACTCATCTGCATAGATGGTCCGCAAGTAGTAGAGCGTAGAAATCCCATCATTTTCGGTTCGAAGTTGCTCTTTGCTGTACAGCACCTCTTCGCTGTTGTACGGGGTCAGGACGCTAAAGGCCATCATTTTCTCAACCTGGGGCGCACGAGGCATGTTCATGAACAAGGAGTTGCTGAAGAAGGCAATTCGCCTCCTTGCCTCGAGATTCACTGGTACTTTCTGCATGGAATCTCGAGAGGTGAGAATTGTATGCAAACGCCGGACCCGACGGTAGAACGTCTCATTATTCGGATTAGGTAGCTCAACAACATTCTGAAAAAGTAAGCTTTCACCAGACAGTTTCCTCTTAGAAGCCAGACCATCCTCCATCAGCTGTTCAGCAGTCCTCTGATTCTTCAAGAAATCTCTAATGGCAGCCTCGTAAAGAGCCTGGAGAGCATTTACTATCTTGTCAACATTTTTATCAGTCTTCAGGACAAGACAGAGAAGATGGTCTAACTTCTCGTGTATTTTGGGCAAAGTAATCAAATTGTACTGCTTTGTGAAACTCTCCATCTGCACGAACTGATCAATTTCTTGAAAAAATGTTTTATTAGTTGCGTTCTTCCGAATCGTGCTTAATGATAGCAAGTAAAAAGTGCTGTAAAGTGTCATACGCTTCGACAACAGTACATCTCCTGTACTCGTTCTTGCAAATCTTATACCAAATCCACTGATCGGGAGGATCAACCATCTCTTTAGCCTGACCTAAAGCAAGCAGCATTACACAGGAGCAAGCAGGGCCACTGAATCACCCGAACATTCCAGTTAACCTCAGAATCTTTCCGGTCATTTTGCGGTAGCTCAAGAAGCTCAACCTCTCGGTCACTGACAATATCTTCCTCTCTAAATGCACAAATTACCTCATTCCATATCAAAGCAAATTTGTAAGCTTCGACCTGGTTGGACTCGAGCTTTTTAAAGGGACGGCCAAGTCCAACTTCAATCGGTGAATTGCATCTTTGATCTTGCTCTTAAATGTTCTCCTAGCATACAACAACTGCTCCTCTGGCATGAGATTAAACTGAATCGCACTAGCAAAGAACTGAACTCTCAGCCTTAACTGCTGCATGTTTCGAATCTCACCCAAGTGTTCCAAGAGACCAACCCCAGCACCAACAAGCGAGGAGTAGATCGAATACCAAATCTGGATGTCCATTAGGTAGATCAAAATAACAGGAAGCCACACCAGGCCCACCGCAAGGCGGTTGCTGTGGCCAAAAAATTCATGCCACTCATACTTAACATCTTTCAGAGCCAGCAAGGTCTTTGTAGGTGCAACCATAGGTTTAATCTGCATGAAGTAGCTAATGACAAATTTTGTAACGAGAACCAAATCCCAGAAAAAGGAGTACTTCACACTGTCCACAAGTCCTTCTCTAAGTCCACGACCCACGAAAGAGCTGCTTTGAAACCACCACGTCAACGCATAAAATATTCTCCAATTCGTGTTCACGATAAAATTCCTAATCCATGGGACGATAAATAGAGCCAGAGCCAACAGCTCTGGAGCAAGAAAAGCCACCACAATCTCAAAGAAATTTATAACTCTCCTATTTGCGGCAGGTGACCATCTACGGTCAGCATTTTTCTGGCTCCATATCCTCCAATACATCACTCCAAAACCCACAATCCAAAAGGCTGCAACCACGCTCTTCAGAAACATTCTCACGCCCAACGCCTTGGTCTCCCTTGAGATCAAATTATACTGAGTCTTGATATCCAGTAAAGACTGCAGGAACCTCAGCGCACTCCACGTGAAAAACACAGTCAAGCACCTCACCTGAACCTCCCTGCTCTGCAAGGCCTGCCATGGATAAGTCCTCTCTTGCCAAGCTACAATTATCGCAGCCTGAAGAAATAAAATCAGCATCACCCACAACTTGTCAAAACTCCTAAACAAGTTCCAAAACGATCTCTGCTCCACAAAACCTGTCTTCCCAACCTTCTTACCCTTGTTCCCGGTAACAAAGAAATTGCTACCCAAGTCCATCGGCCACTTCAGCCTCTCAAAACACCTCTTACTCCAAAAATATTCATTTATATCATCATAGTTCCTCCACGCCGAATGTGGGGCCGTACCATTTCTGCTGTTATCTACCTATGCACTAACTGTATCATAAATAGGCTTCACAACCTTGTTCAAAAACATGTTCTCTCTAGAAACTGAGGGTAGAAACTGTTAGGGAATCCTGGGTGTCCCGAGATCTAACTCCGGGCGTAGCGGAAATTTAAAATTTTTCCCGGGATCCTAGTAAGGAGCCCCGGATCGCTTGGTTATGTAAAGAAAATATGCATGACACGTAATAGGGTTTTCGTAGCTTACCCTCGTAGCGAAGATCCTAGCTCTCGCTTTGCCGTCCCGGTTGTCGTAGTTCGCTCCGAGCAACGTCGTGACCTCTCCGAGCTCCAACACCTTGGCAAGATTGTCACGCCGACCCCGGGACGTATCCAAATTCCACCACATCCCAAGGATGGCTAGAGAGGTGGGGAAGATGTTTTAGAAGAGATGTGTTTGTGATTGTGTTTGTGTATTTGATTTACTAAAAACTCAAACACACTTAAGTTTTTCTCAAAGAACAAACTCATATACTCTCTACTCTCTCTAAACTCATAGTTAGAGTGAGAAATAAGCTTAGAACTCATTAATCACGAAATTGCACAATGCCAATTCATAAAAACCAACTTTCAACATTTGAAAGTGACTTTAGGCTTGATTAAATTAAATCATGTCCTACATGACTTAATTCTTGTTTGATTCCCTTGTATTATGTCATCTAATGACTAGACAATGTCCCATATGTCTTACATAAGAACAAGGAACGAATTTGGACTTGATTTGGATAAAATTTGGCCAAACCGACGCTCGTCACGGCCTGAAACAAGCCCATTCACGGCCGTGACAAAGCACTTCACGGCCTGGGTTATAATGGTCACGGCCGTGACCATTCCGGGGCAAAAACTCAGCCTCTGCTGTGCGTCACGGCCACGGCACGCATGTGTCACGGCCGTGACTTGCAACAGCTTTGCGACAGTTTCGTTTTTCCATCCGTTCGAGGTGTAAACGATCTCCGATTAACCTAAAATTTTAATCACAGATAGAAGACTCACCAATATTGATTTTGACCAAAGGGATTCTCAATAAAAGGTCTAGATTGTGAGATATGAATTTTTAAATCTGCTGCTACTTTTCAGGCGGGCTTCATGACCTTGACGAGCCTTGCTCATGGTTGTGAACCCTATTTTCGGTCCATTCTTTGTCGTTTCATACCCGGCAAGGCAACATCTCTCGTACAATACGAAGATTATATCTAACTCCCACTGCTTTTATTACGATACAAAAGGCTATCTTTGTACTTACGATTCCATAGTCCCAACTATATCATCAAACCAAATACACCAACTCCTAAAGGCTTAAGTAAGTCTGTACGACTCCTTTTCTTTAATTTCACACACTATGAGCATTTCCTTGCAAAATCGTTGGGCTTTTCATTTTACATCTCCTAGAGAAATACGATTTTCACATCTGTCTGACAGGTCTCATAAAAGCGTGCATCTGTGTTAGTAAGATTTAGTGAACTTTATTGCATCATTCGAAAAGGTTTCCTCAGAGTCAAAGCCCATCATTTAAGACTCAACCTTTTCCATACAAGCCTTGCTTCGTATATTTCAACCAGCCTTTTAGATCTAATCATGACATGGTTGTTGTACGTAGAGTTCATCTACTCCCACAGAATAAACCATCTCAGCGAGTTTAACCATTATTGTTTGGTCAAGGGTAGTGGGATTGTTAATAACATATCCCTTCATCGCAGCAACCCCGTGCTCGATGTGTACTATACAGCTCGCAGCAACCCCTGTGCTCGACATGCATTATACAGTATCTCTCAGGCTGGCGAGACACTCTACCCGACCTATGCAACTATGGGTGTATCTCGGACTTTTCATTAAGTGCTGTCTAGCACTAAAACATCTTTAAGGTGTTTTGGTCAACACTACCAGTGTTACAATGACCTTAATATTCTCCCTTTTCATATACACAACTTTCATAAGCTTCCTCACTTAAATAGGGCAACCCCACTATATGATTTAAGCTCAGCTTCTTACTAATTCCACATTTCGTAAGGTGCAGAATTAATTTACCTCAAAGGAATTCTGTCTAGAACGTTCATTGCGTTTCATACGCAAACCCACACCATATGGGAACAATTTAGTTCAGCATAGATCAAACTTTATCCAATATTGTTTGATATCTTACAACTCTTGAAGCGCATGTTTGACTATCTACTCTGATGGCCTGCGTGCATGAAGTCTAACTTCTCGTCTCGAGACATCATTAACAGCGTTCTTAGTTAACTGTGAGAAGATGACGTTCTCTCCAAAGAACTCATTCTAAACTCGAGAATAATTAGCCAGTTTGATCAAATCAAAATGCTTCTTTTATCTCGCAGTTTATTTAAAGTAATTTCCTCGATCTTATCAAGGATTTAAAATTTGTAACTTAACGCATACACTAGTCTCTAAGAAAAGTGATATTTGTGAAGTTTACAAATTAATAGAAATTATCTTGGGCAAATACAATATTTTATCCACAAACATTAGTGCGGGTCAAACCCAGAAGATTTATGACTCTTTTATTAATTCCCTGTAAAGGGTGATTTGTAACCTTTTGCTGATGTTATGAGATTCCCACGACTTAACAATGTCGTGTTTATCCAACACGTGAATCTCGAACTTCGGCATAACCAAATCAAAAAGACAATAAAATCTTCTTTATCAACTCAAAGTTGCGTTTGTTGGTAATTGATTTCACAGTTTTAAATTTGGACAATACAATATTATTTCTCAAATAGTTATTAATTGCCAACGAATTTATTTCAAAAATAAAATCGCATACATTTATTCAAAATAATGTATCTAATAACCCTTTGGGTATTTTAAGGCAATTATGTAATTGAAAATGTGACCAAATTTAAATAGAGAAACATTGATGCAATGTAATTATTTGGACACCTTGTCCGCATTTAACATTGATCATAATCTTCCAATGCTGAAAAACTCCCACTGGAATCTAGTACGTTCAAAACTAATAAGTAAGTACCATCTCAACTTATCTAGAACCCAGTCATTGTTTTACAATAATTAGTTTAAAAAACATATTATTCAAAATTTAAGGCCATCAAACTCAAAGTTTAGGTAAGTACAAATTCCAATGCCTCGCCCTTGGAAATACTTATCCAACCCAATTGGACCCTTTTATTACGTTCTCTTATTCTTTATGTGTATTGGATCGATAGGCTCAAAGATGAAGCTATCCAAGATTGCTGTTTTACAGCCCATTTCATGAAGTAATAATTTTATGCCAACTTGTGCCACAATGGCTAGTTGCACATTATTACTAAACGATCCATTTTACGAGAATATGTATTTTCGAAAAATCCATATTAGGACCATCCTTAGATTGGATCAAATCCATATTGTTCAGTCCCACTAAACAATAAAGCAGTATATATACATAATGGGTTTGTCAATCATAATAGAAAGAAATATTATGCAGAAGACATAACAATTACTGAGTCGAACATATTATTCGTCAGGCACTGAAAGGACTTTTTCTCTTGGCCTGACTCCCACTAGTTTTATTCAAAATCTCATTCTCCCGATAGAGATTTCGGAAACCTCGTTGATGATTTCATAGTGGCGTTGAGGTCCCCGCTCCACAGAAATAAGCCTCAACCTAACAGTTTATTGGCCCATTAATCAGACGGCGTCGTGTCCCACACGAACCCATAGACGGCCTCGTGTCTCACACTAGTCCGTCTCATGAGTGTTTCAACAACTTCGTCTCCGGTCAGGAACCCTCACCCTAACAGGAATAATTGGAAAATAAGCGGTCTAAGTGCGACCTATCAACGTCTGGCTCAATCCTAACATTTAGAAATACCCGCCCGTAGGATAACACTTTATAAGGCGTGAATATGTTTCGGAGAGCGGCGTTTCGACAGTCACCCAAAATATCCACAACAAGAGCGAAATGTTTGGCGCCGATAACTCGGAACAAACCGCACAAACACCCAAGTCATTTCAATAACGAGCTTGACTTTATTGTCTCAATGCACCCGGACCAACTACGACGAGAGTGAGATGATTGGCGCCAATAACTCGCAACAAACCGCACATGACACTCAAGCGCAATGGTTTCGAGCTTGATAGAAGACAGGAACCAAGTCCCTTTTCTCACTTAGTATTTTTGTCCAACCGGGAGAATACGTCTCACATGCAAGCACCTAATAATGCACGTAATGTCAAACAAACATGCACGAAATCGCAGTAAACCTAGTTTGCCTACAAGACGACCAGCGCGGACTATTTCTACTCTACTTATACAAAAATAACATCTCTTCATCTCTGGGGTAACGCCATGTCTTCGAGCGATCTCCAAGTCCTCGAACGACTTCTATTGTATTTCGTCTCGTACTCGTACGGCCACCATACTTAAACTAATTTTTCTAAAATTAATAAAGTACAAGACGGGGGGGATCAGTTGTCCGACAACCCGTATAATATCAAATAAACTACAACCCGGGGGGGGACCTTGTCACCCTTAACATATCACCCGAAAATAGAGCCTAAGTCCACTCTGACGTCATTAACATATCATACATACACAACATAAATACGTATGCGACAACAAATGCTCAAAGAAGCCGAAACGAAATTTGGGCTTGTCTTGGGCCAAGCCCATTAGTCCCTTTAGGGTTACTTATTGGGCTTAAACTATTTGAAGACCCATTAGAACTTTTAACATGACCCGATCATTTAAAGTCCTAATGAATGGAATTGGACCAAAACCTTATCGGCCCATTAAAATGTTCAAAACATCCCGGAAAACAAAAACAACGTCACCGGCCCTTATTGCTACTTCATTGGAGTCGGACTTCGCCATCACCGGAGTTCAAACCCGGATCCGTTGAACGTCACAGTCCCGGTAAAAGTAATGCGTAATTTAACGCACGACAAGGGGCAGCCGCTCGTTTTTTAGCTTTCGACGAGTACCTCAAACTCGAATCGGAAGTCGTTGGCGTCAAGGCTTTGCCCCAAGCCAACGAGCCTCACTTTTCTCGTCTTTGGCATCGCTGAAAATTTCTGTTCAAACCACGTCTAACGTATTTTACACAGATCTACTTTAGACCTCTATATCTAAGCAATCTTATTAAAGTACACCCTTAAACTCATCTCCAAGAGTAAAGTTATATTCCGCGGGGAGACAACCACTACGGTTTCTCATCGCGGCGCTGCAATACACCGGACCGGTCGCAACGAGACGGTGTCCGACCATGCAAGCGCTCGGTTTGCAAACTAGAACCGAGAACAACTCATGCTATGACGCTCGAGTGACTCAGTGATTTGCACAACCGAGATCATTTCGGGTTCATTTATGTTGTTTCTTAAAACCAAGCATGGCTCTGATACCATTGTTAGGGAACACTGGGTGTCCCGAGATCTAACCCCAGGCGTAGCGGAAATTTAAAATTTTTCCCGGGATCCCAGTAAGGAGCCCCGGATCGCTTGGTTATGTAAAGAAAATATGCATGACACGTAATAGGGTTTTCGTAGCTTACCCTCGTAGCGAAGATCCTAGCTCTCGCTTTGCCGTCCCGGTTGTCGTAGTTCGCTCCGAGCAACGTCGTGACCTCTCCGAGCTCCAACACCTTGGCAAGATTGTCACGCCGACCCCGGGACGTATCCAAATTCCACCACATCCCAAGGATGGCTAGAGAGGTGGGGAAGATGTTTTAGAAGAGATGTGTTTGTGATTGTGTTTGTGTATTTGATTTAAAACACACTTAAGTTTTTCTCAAAGAACAAACTCATATACTCTCTACTCTCTCTAAACTCATAGTTAGAGTGAGAAATAAGCTTAGAACTCATTAATCACGAATTCATAAAAACCAACTTTCAACATTTGAAAGTGACTTTAGGCTTGATTAAATTAAATCATGTCCTACATGACTTAATTCTTGTTTGATTCCCTTGTATTATGTCATCTAATGACTAGACAATGTCCCATATGTCTTACATAAGAACAAGGAACGAATTTGGGCTTGATTTGGATTAAATTTGGCCAAATCGACGCTCGTCACGGCCTGAAACAAGCCCATTCACGGCCGTGACAAAGCACTTCACGGCCTGGGTCATAATGGTCACGGCCGTGACCGTTTCGGGGCAAAAACTCAGCCTCTGCTGTGCGTCACGGCCACGGCACGCATGTGTCAAGACCGTGACTTGCAACACCTTGACAAGCCTTGCTCATGGTTGTGAACCCTATTTTCGGTCCATTCTTTGTCGTTTCATTCCGGGAATCTTATTCCAAATAAATATAGTTTCTAAAACCAATATTTAATGTTTTATTAACGTCTCTAAGATCGTTATGTAATAATACATCTCACTCTAGTAGATACTATCTCGGTGATCCTTTTTAAGCCCGACTCTCTTGGTTCGTCTCAACCCGGCAAGGGAGGAATTCAAGAATTCGGTAAGCACCTAGCCAATCCCGTGGTACCGAATAGACCCCGTGTTGAGTACCATCTTCGTATTTTACGAACCGACTATAGATTGTCATAATACGTATAGACCCTTCACTTATGTCCCGGTCAAGTGAGAGCCATGGTAATGTCAAACTCACTAACCCAACTCTATCTCTAATTCGTGAAGGTGAAATTACTAAACTACACTCCACGTCCCACGTGAGTTTTTTATACTTTGCAAAGATTCTGTAATTCCTCGTCCCCGAATACGCATAGGACATATACCTCGATTACTTGCAAGGTTGTGAATCCCTCACGACTGTCAATGCCCAGCAGTTGCACTTCGTTGTCAAGACTGCATGTCGCCGCTGACCCATGTTCAGCCTTGAACAAGGCGGGCCTAGCAAACTAGTGACAAGTAAGGACCCCGAAGCCAACTCTGTCAATGACCGGTCCACGTATACTACTATAGTCAATCGATCGATCATTGACACTCAACGAGTAATTATCCATGTGATCGTCGATTACGAGTCATGTCCCAATACAAGTTAATCCCCTGATTCAACTCATACCAATGTTACGACTACCGCTTCCCAAGTGAATGGCTGGCACAACCATTTAGAGTCGTCAACAAATAAGTCGTGATCGACACTCAGTCACCCTACTGAGGTCTAAGACTTATGGACTAATTTGATCGAGAATAATAGCTCGCCGGTGCCCCCTCTCTCATCCCATGAGAACTAAACT
>JAPQWV010004826.1:0-26000 GCA_027422505.1 Craterostigma plantagineum
TGAAAACGGGCACACAAGCAGGTGGCAAACATGATATCCGGCTGGCTCGAAGTGAGGTAGAGAAGAGATCCAATGATACTGCGAGTGTGATGTCGACCGATTTACCAGAGGGATCGGCATCCAACTTGCAGCTTGGTGACATAGAAGTGCTGAGAGGCTTGCTCTGGTCTTGATGAAACTTCTTCAGAATATCCTTGATGTATTTTGTTTGACTGATGAAAATTCATCATTGAGCTGCCTGACCTGAAGGCCTAAGAAAAATTGCATCTCTCCCACGTGACTCATTTCGAATTTGCTCTTCATGAGATCTCCAAACTTCTTGCAGAGCGGAGGATTTGTTGATCCGAAGATGTTGTCGTCGACGTATACTTGGTCGACCATCAGATCTTTGTCATGCCATTTAATGAAGAGGGTTGTGTCTATCGTTCCTCATATGAATCCAGACTTCACGAGGAAATCACTCAGGACATCGTACCAAGCACGTGGGGCTTGTTTTAGTCCATAGATAGCTTTGTCCAAACGATAGACGTGATCGGGATGTTCTTGATAAACGAAACCTTCCGGATGAGCGACGTAGACTTCTTCTTTTAACACGCCGTTGAGAAAAGCGGTTTTAACATCCATCTGATAGACTTTGAAGTCTTTGTGAGCTGCATAAGCCAGCAGGAGGCGGATAGCTTCGATACGGGCAACAGGAGCATAAGTCTCGTCGTAGTCGATGCCTTCCTGTTGATTGTATCCCTTAGCTACTAGCCTTGCTTTGTTCCGGATCACTTCACCATCATAATTTTTTTCTTCTTGAAAACCCATTTAGTTCCGACCACTGTTTTCCCATGTGGACGGGGTACCAAGGTCCACACTTGAAGACGTTCGAATTGATTGATTTCCTCTTGCATTGCAATTGTCCAATCCGGGTCTCGAAGTGTGTCTGCTACTTTGGTAGGCTCGTTTAGGCTCAGGAAGCAACTGAAAAGACTGTGTTGACGACGTGTCCTTACACCATCCGAAGGATCACCAATTATCTGATCGATCGAGTGACCTCTAGTCCACTTGCGCTCATGAGGCAAGGTTGTAGCAGATGCGTCAGCCATCTGTGGATCTGGATTGCCTATAGTCTTCGATTGATCATTTGTCTGAGGAAGTTCCAATTCTGCACTTCCTCGAGGACGATTATAGGTTCTTCTGTATTCTGTGGCAAATTTGAATCGGGTGGGGTAGAGGTGTGAGATGAACTTGGTACGTCGGTCTCGAACGGTGGAGAATCCACTGTAGGTGCAGTGGTGCATGATCGATATACTGGTTCGAAGAGAGAATCCAAATCGTCTATTGCAAGTCTCGTTGCTTCGTCTGACATTGACTTTGATGTTGTTTCCATTTTCTGTTGGTTTTGTGCCAACACACCAGTGATACGGGTTCTGAAATGTTGTCTTCAGAAGCCATCGGGTTGAGCACGGGTCCTAAACTGATTTGAGCAGGAACCATCGGGTTAGGCACGGGTCCTGGACTGAGTTGACCAGAAGCCATCTGTGCCACTTCGTGAAAAGTAACATTATAGCTTTCCATAATAGTTTGGTTGGACTTGATGTATACTTGGTACGCTTTTGAAGTTGAAGAATACCCGACAAATGTAGCTTCGAATGCTTTAGGGTTTAACTTTGCACGTTGTTCTCGGTCGTTCGCCACAAAGCACTTGCACCCGAAGATTTTAAAGAAAGAGATACTGGGCACTCTATTATTCACAATCTCGTACGGAGTCTTGTTGAACCGTTTGTGAACCACACTCAAGCGGTATTGACTGCTTCAGCCCATAGAAAGTGTGGAAGTACCGATTGGATCAGCATTGTACGAGCGGCTTCCACTAGTGTTCGATTTTTCCTTTCGACGACCCCATTTTGTTGAGGGTGGCGGCTGAAAATTGTTGACTTATTCCAAGTTTTTGATAAAACTCACTGAGGTGGTTGTTTTTGAACTCAGTGCCGTTGTCTGTTCGAACAACTTGAATAGTCTGTTGCAGCAGATTTTGAGTTGTGTTCACAAAATTGATTATCAAGTCACCGGTCTCATCTTGCGTTCGGAGGAACTTTGTCCACGTGTAGCGAGAATAGTCATCTACAATCACTAGGACATACTTTCTTCCATTGATACTCTTGAGTCTGCATCGGACCACAGAGATCCATGTGAATAGTTCCAATGGTCGAGAAGTAGACGCAATTTGCTTGACGTGATGAGATGCTCGCTTCATTTTTCCTAGGTGACATGCCGAACAATGATGCTCCCTTTGTAGTTGTATAGTTGGAAGACCGTGAACCAACTTTTTCGTAGAAAGACGTTGGAGAGCTTTCAAGTTTAGATGAGACAGTCGTTGATGCCATAGGCTGTTCCTCTGTATATCAATTTGAGAAATGAAGCATACAGCTGTCCAGGGCCGCACGGACGTCAGGTTGATCGTGTAAAGATTGGATTTCCGAAGTCCTTCAAGGAGTTCTGTGTCCTGACTATCCAAAATTCGGACCGGTCAGCATGGAAGACCACCTGTAAGCCTTTGTCACAGAATTGGCCTATACTGAACAAGTTATGGCGGAGGCCTTCGACGTATGAGACATCTTGGATGGTCAGATTCTTCAAAATGATATCCCCAAGTCCTAGAATCGGGGCTGAATCGTTGTTCCCAAATCTGACTTTGCCATTTGGTCGGTGTTTGTAGTTGCTCAGCAGCTCTTGTTTACCAGTCATGTGTGTGGAGCAAGAGTCGAGGTACCACACATCATGGATCTGCAAAAACAATTTAGAGAGTTTTAGGTACCCACTTAAGCATGGGTCCTCTCAGATTAGCAGATTTAATTTTAGGTTCAGATATGACTCCTAAATTTATTTCTGGAAGAGTCTTAATAACCCATTGCACTTTTGGAGAAGTGAGTTTGTGTTTTGCCTCTGTAGGAGACTTGGCCCTTTTGGCTTTTGTCGTCCTAGGCGGAGATTTAGGAACCCATTTGGGTTGAACCTTACAGGGAATGTTAATTTCATCTCGTACAAATGCCTTGGAAGGTTTGACTGAGGAAAAGATCTTTCCTTGTGATAGTCTCCTAAGGTGCTTGGGGGATTTAATTTCTACGGGATACCTTAGGTGAGTACAATTATGTACGGTGCCATAAGCTTTCTTTATGGCTGGATCTTGTTTCTACGATTTTTCCTTTTGGCATTTGTTTCAGAATGATTAGTAGTAATTTTCGACGTAGAGCCTATTTCGGGATTTATGTGATAGGCTGAACTGAGCACGTAGAAGCAATTATTTTGAACGTAGAAATGGCTCTTTTATTACTACGAGTGTCTTTAATTTTGACATAAGGAAAAACATGTTCAGAAATATTTAAATCTACTCGCTCCTTCTTTATTTTAGGACTAGACACTCTCGCCTTCGTAGTCGGTGCTGGCTCTACGCTCCCTGTGGACGTAGGTGAAGTAAAATTAGTCTTAGCACTTTTAACAGAATTATTAATCCTCTTTTGATCTTTTGAAGGCGATTTTTCTATTTTCACGCTTTTTATGATAGCGTGTGAGGTAGTTCGGGAGGACGAGGAAGCCTTGAGATTTTCCATCTCCTTATAGAATTTTTTCTTTTCAGCTTCGAAATTCTCTCTTTCGTTGTCTAGTTTCGCCTGTGACTCCTCTATCTGTTTTATGATAGGGGGTTTGTAGAGAGAATTTTGATAACTAACCTTTTTGACTTCCTCGTGGTATTCTTGAGAGTCCGGAGGTAGAACTTGAGCTAATTCGCTGACAGGTGTTAGAGTAGGTTTCCTATTTTTGTCCTTTTCAATTAGTTCATTGTAGTCAAAGGGGATTTCAGGCCCATGTGAGGCTTGTTTGATGGATGAATCAAACGCATTTTCGTACGTCGATTCCGTAATGTTCCTAAGAGAGGTTGCAGCTAAACCCATGTTCTTAATGTCATACATTTCTTTCTTTCGTAAAATACGTAGGTTAGTGTAACCTATGCCTTCTATTGGATTATAAAACTCTATATCCTTGGGCTTGTTAAGAATATCGTCTGTTCAGAGTGTCCCCTACGCGTAAGAAGATCATCTAATTTTTAATTTTTGCATACAACTTCCTGCGTTCCTCACTTAGGAGAGCATAATTATTTTCTACCGTTGCTTTGGCGGCTTGACAGGCATCTAGATCCTTACTAAGCTCACTAACCTTAGCCTTAGATATTTCTAATTGAGTTTCTAAGTCAGTGATCTTAGAAGTAGTTTCGGTTATCCTACAATTTAAGGTAGCCTTCTCGTTGAGATGCCTAACCAAACAATTGTAGTTATTTGCTAGCCTGTCTTCTAATTTTTGACCTTATCACTATGCTGTCCTAAAGGAGGTTGACTAGTCTCTCTACAATGTAAGCTCTTAGTAAGTTCTTCTATTTTTGCGCTAGAGCTTCTAAGGTCTGATTCGAGACTATTTATCTTCTCCTGAGCTCTCTCAAGTTTAATCTCTACTTCCTTAACACTTTTCTGCTCACGTTTCATGTTAGTGTATGCTAATTGATACGAATCTAACATGGTCAATAATGTGGAGTGAGAGACTACCTCATTTGAAGACGTGGATGCGTTGTCGTCGTCCGTACGAGTGGATGTTTCGGCATCCATTTCGTTGTTGAGACGAGCCATGAGGGCTAAGTTCTCTTCTTCGGAGCTCGACGTGTCCTCGAGCCATTGGTCCTGCTCGGCCATGAGAGCTACTCCAGCTTCTTTCTGTTTTGTCAATTGAAGCTTCCTGGAGTAGTAGTTTGCATCTCTCTTCTTCGGGAGAGTGCACTCTCTGGCGAAGTGACCTGCTTTGCCACAATTAAAGCATTTGTTAGTCTCTTTGGGGTTCTTGACCTCAGAACTCTCCGGTGCACGTTCTTCGTTTTTGGAGCTGGTAGTCCGAAGTCTGTTGGCTGAGGTTGAAGACTTCTTCTTGAAGTACTTCTTGCTCATCATTTGTCCAATGAGAGCTAACTTCTTTCCAAGGGCTTTCATGTTTGGCTCTATGTCGCAGTCCGATTCATCTTTCGACTCCGATGATGAAGGTGGCCTAACGATCTTTTCTTTTCTTGATCTTGTGCTCCTCTTCTCCGAGACTAAGGCAACTGTGTCATCGGTTTGTTTGCCATTCTGCTCTTTGATAATCTCTCGGATATCATCCTCGTGTTGAGCTAGATTATCGAACACGGCATGGACATCCAACTCTTCGAGATCTTTATTTTTCGTATTTGTGTGGATATTTTCTTCCATGCCGTGGGCAGAGAAGATAGAAATCTAATGTTTGTTTCCATGTTTGTCTTTGTTATTTCTATCTTCCTCATCTCGTTGAGAAGAGTGAGGTATCGTTGGTAGATTTCGTATAGGCTCTCCTCCGGCTTAGCTTTGAAGGAGTCGTAAGCAGTGAGAATGTTCGCCTTCTTGGCCTTTATGCCAACTTCCGTCCTTTGCATCATCCTATGCAGCTCATCCCACATCCCCTTAGCCGATGTAAGGCTGTCTATTTGTCTGTATATATCGTTGGGGATGCCCTGCATAAGGGTATTCATGGCTACTAGATCAGTCTTAACTCGACCTGTTTCCTCCAGAGAGTATTCTCTAGGCTCCTTTAGTCGCCTAGAAGCTGGAATTACTGGAGTAGCTGTTTCGTCCCCTGGTACATGAACCCAGAACTGTGCCGGTCCCTCTTCAAGGGACTGCAGTAGATTTTCGGCTTGATCCTTTAGTGCTATGAAATTCAGGAAGCGGCTTCTCCATACTGTGTATTCGCCTCTTTGCAAGATCGGCGGATGGTTGTCATTTCCGAGTGAGTACACATCCATGTTTGTATTGTAGTGTTCGAGTTGTTGAAGGATCTTCGTTGATTGTTTTGAAGGATGAAAATGATGTAAAGTGCTTCACAAGTGACAAAATTAGTTAGTAGCGTTTGATTCGAAAATTAGATCGACAATTATTTTCGATTCAATCTTTGAAGTTTGATCGAAATTAATTTCGTTGAAATAGAATGTATTTACTGTTCTCGTGCGAGAGATTTCGTCAGCGAGATATTTTACGAGCGAGAAAAATTGCTCAAAATCATTCGGTCGAGAAATTTTTGATCGTGAATTTATTTCGATCGTAAAGAAACAGTACGTTAGTAAGTTTCTCGACAAGTCTAAATAAATCCGTTGACTAGAAAAGTTTTTCGCGTATAAATGATTTTCGCCTGGTCAAACGTTAAAAGGTTTGACTGAAAAAGTTTTTCGAGTGAAAGTTGTTACGCATGCAAAGTCAAAATTTGTCTCTCTCGAAAAAGTTTTTCGCTGTGTATAATGCTCGAGAAATATTTCTAACTAAAATCGTTTCTGCTAATGACGATTCTAGCACTGACTTCGTATTCTGACCGAGAAAAATTTTCACGCCAAGTTTTTCGATCGAGAAACTAATCCGATCGCAAACCCTAGCGAGGAAATTAGGGCAATCGAGAAAAATTCACAGAATACGATTAACACAAATTCGAGCAAAAACAAGGAATTAATCAGTGAAATTTCAGGTAATCGCTCGCAATCAAGTACTAATCACGCACGAACAAACAATTAAACACGTTATGAAGCAAAATATATCGAATTTGATCAAAATCAGAACGTGTTCTTCATGTTCTTCGTCAACAGTAAAATTCCAGAATCAAGTTAATCTAAATTCGGGGTTCAAACTGCTACTGATCTAGTCGCAATGAACGTTTATCACTTAATCTAGCACTGAAACATCAAATTCAAGTCAAATACGCACAGAATTAAGCTATTTGGATCGAAAACAGGTTTCGCGCTAAACTGTTCTTCGATGAACAGTATTTAAAAAATGATTTTCGATCCGATTCTAACAATTTTCGTTTCAAACAGAACGAATCTGCTCTGATACCAATTGTTAGGTCCTCAGATTAACAACTCTACGATCCTAGGCTAGAAACCATAGCAATTCGATCGTTTAGATGATTAATTGAATTCGATCGAAAAACTCAAAATAAGAACAAGAGAGAGAATTCAATTAGAGTGAGAAAGTTACTGTTGTTTCTCTCTCTAGGAACCGATTTGCAAGCCCTTCAGATTAATTCTCTAAACTTTCTCTATTCAGCTCAATTCATTTACAAGTATTTATACCAACAATCTTGGTATAAATATCGAACTAGCCCTTAATCCAAAGACTAATACAAGTAAAGCCCCTAATTACAAGGACAACTAATGAAATCAAGCACAATTACAAATGAAATTCTACACAAACACATATACATTTATTTTCTTTACTATTTATTTCCATACTAAAACTCAAAATACCTTAGTCAAATATTATTATCTTCCATTCATATACCATTAGATTAATTATGCATATTTATGGATTCATATAACTGCATAAAACGATATAAGGTCTTGGTTTCGGTTCCTGACATCCGTTGCTCTTTATCGTAGTCATGGAGTACTTGAGCTGATGTTTGGCCAAAGAAGCAAAACACCCACAGTTCCGATACCACCCACACTGCAAGGAGCTAAACCTAACCAATCTATGCTTTGTAGATGATTTGATGATCTTTCGTAAAGCTAATTCAAAAATGATTGGTTAATTGACAGACCCATTTACAGTTTTTATCCACCCTAGGCTCTATATAAAAGAGTAAAGATATTTAGAACCAAAATCGTGTCGACCAGTTGGTTAAATTATTTAACATAACGGACACATCTTTTGCAATATGATAAACATTATTTCGTATGATTATCTCTATTGAAATTGAGTTGTTTTAAATCTTATTTCCATTGTTTTACCATAATTTACTCATATTTTACCTTCGTAGGACTTCAAGACATCGAGTAGCGCAAGAGAGAACGAAAATGAGTGAAAACGAGCGAAATGAACGAGCGGCGAAACGCCCCACCACCCGTTGGTGACCTTCACGGCCGTGACCACCTTTACACGTGCCCATGAAGGACGTGTCACGGCCGTGACCTCATGCATAGTGCCGTGAAGACGGCAGAAGGCCCCAACCTAGCGCTGGCAAGGTCACGGCCGTGAACGGCGGCAAAACCTCGTCTCTTCGAGCCTAAAAGGTCACGACAGTGAAAGCTTGAAGCTGTGGCCGTGACATTCTTTCGTCGCGGCCATAACGCTTGTAGCAGTCAGTCGTGATGGCCGACAGAAGCTTACTTTTCGAGCGCGATTTTTGTCACGGTCGTGAAGCCTGAGCTACGAGGCCGTGAATGCACTGACTTGAGCCACATTTCCGCGAATCTCGGCCAGAAATAGAAGATATCATGACATAACTTAACTACAACCCTTGGAGACAAAAAGAGGACAGGCATAGACGGCCCTGGAACCCTAGAAACACCTTCCTGGTGATTTCAAAGCGTAAAAGAAGGATTAACAAATCAATTGAAGATTCAAGCGAAGAACGTAGGAAACTCGTCGGAGCTGAATCATAGGGGAGACTCATGATTCCTCTATCATTGATTTCGTTCTTCCTTGTTTTCTTATCCTCTATGAGTAGCTAAATCTTGTATTTGAGATTAGATGAACCCTCAGATTAAACCTTTGTTGTCAATAGATTATCGTAGTATTCCTTATCTTTAGTGTGATTCATTTGGGAAAATCATGAGTTGCGCTCGAAAGAGGGGCGAACGATTAGACCACTAGTAAGCACGGAATAAACTCAACGCTAGAAGTAGGTCGAACTACCCCGGCGGATTAGAGTCAAATCTAATATTGGAATTCATCGTGTTTAATGCGGTTCTATGGTTGCCCAACTATCAAATTCGTAGGATTAGCTGTAGACGTCTTATGCGACTAGGAAAGTTACGTCCAGTTACATAAACATCATTTGCATGCGTTAGGAATCCCCACGGTCTAATAACTAGGAAAAACTACGTGGATTATATTGATTGGGTTTGGGATTCGAAGTGTCAAATACCCTCGTTTTAAAAGAGTCGTCGTTAGTGTCTATTTCGTTGTTTTGGATTAATTGTTATTTTACTTTTTCCACGATCAACCAACCTTTTCAGTAGGATATTAAACGTTTTCTCTAAATTGCATAGTTTCTTCGGATCGTTGTTTTGCAGTACTATTTTCTATAGGTGCACTTGCCTATTTAGCGTAGCGTAGTTCATAGTGTTTCCTTTTATAAATTATACAACTTGCACGCTTCGCAGCCTCACAATACGTTAATAGATTTGCGCGATCAAAAACCATTTCCTTTTTCAGTTTTTACAGTTTTTGGTGATCTATGATTCTCAAAGTTATTGTAAGAACTCAAACATCACAGCAGATCAGATCAGAAGTTGATGTTATCAGCTCGGCTAACAGCACTGAATTCAATGATGAATAAGATTAACTCGCTAGATTGAAGTTCATATCAGGTGCATTAGATCTGCTCACCTCCATAAAAAAGGCAAGCAAGAAGTCATGCTTAGAAATTTCATCAAAGAAAACATACGTCAAGTGATGTCTATGCCTTTTTTACTGGAATAGCTAAGAGAGGAACATTTTTCCGCAACATTAGTGCCGATTTTTCAGTGATGTCCAAATCCTCAGACTTTATTCCAGGTTCATGTTTCCAATCAAAATTATGAAGCAAAGTCACAACAGTTAGATGCACCATCCGATCAGCAATCGGCATACCCAGACATATTCTTCTTCCTGTACCGAATGGAAGATATTCAAAATCTTGACCCTTGAAATCAATAGTTTTTGCACCCATGAATCTTTCAGGATCGAAGATATCTGGGTTTTCCATGCACTCGAATCTCTTCCGATAGAAAAAATGTTGACCAAGAACTCTGAACCTTTCGGAATCACATAACCGTTGATTTCTATGTCTTGTCGTGTAGCACGACCAAAAATGGCCGCAGGAGGGTGACATCTTAGGGTTTCTTTGACAATGGCTTTGAGGTATGGAAGCTTCAAGATGTCTGATTCTCGAACTGACTCTTTCTTGCCAATGACCGTCTTAATCTCTTCTTGAACCCTAGACATTACATTAGGGTTTCTTAATAGTTCTGTCATTATCCATTCTACTGTTACAGAAGTTGTGTCAGTCCCTGGAATATATAACTCCTGAAAGGTAAAGAACGAAAATCCATTATTAAAATTAACAACAACATAGTTTTAGTGGACGAAATAAATGGAAAAAAGTAACCACCAAAAGTAAATGCTTGATGTCTTCGAAGCTGAACTCTCCATTGCTTGTCTATCCATAACGTCGAGAAGTGCTTCGAGCATATCATTCTTCCTTTCAGCATTACATTTTCGTGCCTCCAATCTTTGAATGATCAAATCGTCTAAGATTGAAAGCAGATTCCCGTAATAAAACTCAGCCTGCTTCCTAATACCTTGCGGATCAAATGGTTGAAGAATCGAAAAAATATCAGCTATATTAGGAGTGCTGAAGGTGTTCATCACGCCCACGATAATATCTTTGAACTCTTGCGTGTTCCCAGATTCATAGTCGGTGTAAATACTTGAAAAAGGGTCGACGAAGTTAGATTAAGCGTACGTAATAAAAACAGCTTTGCCAACATCAACTGATCTGCCTTCGACGCTGTTGAGATAATCACACAACCTTCCCATCATCTCACGCCTCAGGCCTTCGCTAGCGTTGAGGCGGTGAGTTGACATCATGTGTTCTTTCAACAGTTTGCGCATTTTATGCCACTCGCTGTCTACAGGTCGGAAGACATCCCATGCTTATTATGTTCGTGCGCGTCGGAGGCGATTACTGCGTAACGGTTTGTAAGAACATGGTCGCGGTTTCTGATCAGGTCTTTTGCGATCTCGGGCGAGGAGACAACTATGGCGAGTTTATTTCCAAGGTAAAGGGACATAATTGGACCGTAGGTTTTTGAGAGTTTATGGAAGGAACGGTGAGAATCTTTGCCGAGCTGCAGAGTACTACCTATGATTGAAAATGGTTTTGGTCCTGGAGGAAGGTTCTTGGTTGATCTTGAGCTCAGATATAATTTAACTGAGATCAAGATTATCAAGAATAGAACGATGATTTCCATGGTTTTGATTTAGGAGGAGTAGGAGGGATTTCTTCTTTCTTTTAGTTTATTCGTCGAATACATGAATGAAAGTCATATATGCTATTGCTTGGTGAGGAACAATATATAGACCAAAATATGATTAGAAAAATACATGAAAGTCTATCGCCTTATAAACTATTGTTCCATCCTCATGATTCATGAATAATTGAATATCATAATAACCCCCACCCGAACACATGGGTTGATGAACATTATTTTATCGACATCTGCGCATAGCGTGAAATCCGGTCGAATATCATTGTTGACTTGGCTGATTATATATTGGCAATATGGCTAGGGTTGACTACATTTACCAATAAGCAAAATCAACACGAGATAGTGTTGCCCAGTTTAAAATTATTAAAATTACCTACTTTAACTGAGATCAAGATTATCAAGAATAGAACGATTATTTCCATGTGTTTTGATTGAGGAGGACGAAAATATAATGGATTTTCTTCTTTCTTTAGTTTATTCCTCGTATGCATGAAAGTCATATGCTATTGCTGGTGTTGAATGAACAATATATATATAGGACAAAATGTGATTAGAAAAATACATGAAAGTCTGTTCCATATATGACTCGGAAACAAATTATTGTTGCTTCCTCAAGAGTATCATGATAACCCGCAACGGAACACATGGTTTGACTACATTTACCAAGAAATCAACTTGTACGAGACATTATAACAAGAAGCAATGTACTGGCAACCCCCTGTCTGAATACATGGGTTGATTAAAATAATTTTATCGACCGCTTAGCAGCGTCAAATTACCCCTTGTCTGCTAATATACTGCAACCGAACACATGGTTTCGACTACATTTACCAAGAAGCATGATCGAGCGGATCGAGTAATAAAATAAAACGAACACTAACGAAATATCCTACACTCAACAGGCAAGTGTACCTATCGAAATAGCATAGACGTAGCAAGTATTCGAGTATCGAATCCCCAAAGAACTATGTACCTTAGAAAAACGTTTGCTTAAATATCCTAGTACGAACATTTGATTGTTGAAACGGTAAATAACGATACTTAGAAAATACAACTTAATAAAGTAGCACGGAGAAGAAAACCCTTATATAAACAGACGTATTTGAGACTTTGAATCCCCCTAGCTCGACCAACACATATATCAAGTACACGTAAACAACACTATCATTAGACCGTGAAGACTCCTACAACATGCGTACGAATTCGTACGACTGACGAAACTGCGCCTTATCATACGAGACTCGCAAACAACTAATCAACGAACTAAATAGCCGGGCAAGCTTCCCTAACTACTTAACCGAAGATTGCATTAAAAACACGGTGAATCCTACTATTAGATTTGACTCTAATCAGGCGGGGTAGTTCAACCTATGTCTAGCGATGAGTTTATTCCGCTCGTTTACGAGTGGTCTAATCGTTCACCCCTCTCTCGAGCGTAGCTAACGATTTCCCAACTTCGTTAACTTTTAAACACTTAGACATGACAAGCTAACTAGACAATTTCAATCACATAGACATAATCAAAATTATATGCTTCATAAACGAGTCGTAACAATAGCAATACATCAAATACACGTAAACATACGATCGATCTCGCTAGGGTTCATCTCATCTCAAATAGAATAAATTTAGCTACTCATTATCGTCACAACAAAGCACGTAATTAACATCGAATACATCATAAATACTTCCCTGAATTCGACTCGAAGATAATCTCGTTCTTCGTTTAGGACTTTTATCGAGCACTTGGTGAGCAACTAATGTTGTGTTCTTGGGGCTAAGAATGGTAACGTGTATGTGATTATGTATATGTATATATGAGCTTAGAGTGGTCTTTCACGTACCTTCCCTTCCTCACGTTGCTCTTTATATAGAGATTTTACATTATCTCTTTTGCTCTTTTTTTCAACGTAGAAACCAAGGAGTTGTCAAAATCCCATGCTTGAAAGATTCTAGCCTATGAAAGTCATGATTTGCAGCCATTGAGCCACCAAAACGAGATTTCTTGTCCCTAGTTTCATTTCCAAGATGATATGATACGTTGGAGTCGCTGTCTCTTTTATTTGCTTGACTTTTAACATGGCCACGGGATGTTCACGGCTTCGTGTATCAATTCTCACGGCCGTGACAACATAAAACCTGAAGAAAATGATGTTTCTGCCCGTGTTCAAGGCTTATGTGGTCACCATTCACGGCCGTGACGAATTCGGGCTTAAAAATCGACTTTCTGGCCGCATTAACGGCATCTAGCACCCCCTTTCACGGCCATGAAGCACCCTTCACGGCTTGGTTGATCAATGATTCACGGCTGTGACACAATCGGGCAAGAAAACGGCTCTCTGGTGCTCTTCACGGCCTCGTTTAAACCATTCACGGCCGTGACTGATTTTCTGCAATACAGCAGCACATTCAAAAATTCATATCTCCCATTATAGACCTCGGATTAAAAATCCCTTCGGTCGGAATCAAGATTAACGAGTCCTCTATCTATGGTTAAAATTTCAGACACATCGGACGTCTTTTACCACGTGATCATTGAGAAATACTAAACTGTCGCAAAACTGCCGTAAAACGTTTTATTTTGTTGTAAAATCATATTATAGCACAAAAATAATCAAAACGGCTTCACTTATCATGCAAACGACTTAAATTTAACATATGTAAACGTATCAAAATACGTTTATCAAAGCAAATCAACTTGTACGAGACATTATAAAGAAGTATATGCAAGTTTCGAATAGTGGGTTTTAAAGATATGTTGCGTCGAACGACTAAAAGACCCACCAATATATTGACAGTATAACGAACTATATCGAAGCACCGCCCAGAATGGCCACTTCAAAAGCCAATTTTGATATAGCTTTGTTGCTAAACACCCAAACGAAGTAGTGTAAGGATAATTAAATATAGATTACTTATATAAGTTTCTAATTGTTGGGTGATTAGGTATAAACGGGATGAGGCGTTGACCTACTTTATTGAATGAAGCTATATTGCGTCGTTTCGATGCATACGAAATACAACAAACCTTTTTCAAAATACAATAGCAAACATCTCGTAAGTGATAAGATCACTCCAAGTTGCAATACCATTTGCTGTTTTTAGACTCATTAGTTTTGACTCATATATATATATATATATATATATACTTATAAAAATTAGATCTTGACTTCTAATTGACTACTAATATAGTCAATACACATCAGCTTTCAAATAGATAATGATCATTTTAGTTCTATGTGTGAGTGGAATTACATGGTTGACATCGAATTCTATTGTTAACCCATATGATAAAAATCTCACGCATACGTTGTAAAGTGATAGGAAATATGAACAGTCTTGCGTTGTGTGGTTTGAGATTTATCAGTAACAATAGCAAGATTTTTAACAGGGTTGAGGCTACGAAGTCAGCGACAACTTTGAAAAGTTGGCTAGAGATGGGTATCTTACCACGCGGATTTCAGGCAAAGAATTCGTACGTTTATGGTTATTTTTCTTCGGAAAAAATCATGGGATGATATTCCCAAGATGTCCATCCTTGTTTTGTCATGAATTGCATTATGTGCAGGGATGAGAGATTCAAAGGAGTTCGCCTTGGAAGTATTCGATGCATTAAGTAGGAGAAGAAGGCCAAAAGTTGATAACCTCAGAGAAGAGCTCCATGAAATTTGGACACAGCTTACGGATAAGAGCTTGGATCCAAGGCTTCAATTCTTCTTCGACAGGTACGTACGCTTAACCATTTTCTTATATTAACATATTGTTATGGATCCATTATGTATGTCTGAAATATATGGTTGACAAAAACGAAGATCGACGGATCACTGAAGAGGAAATTAAGGAGATTGTATCGTTAATCTTAATTAATTCATAATTTAAACCCGGAAATAGTTCCAGGATTGGTTTCCGGAATAAAAATCTTGATAGAGTATAAAAAAGTTCGTTGGGAGGGATTCACAAAGCGATGTGATCGGCTGGCTTTTGTGTATGCGTGTTTAGGCGTCCTTTTGTAATTATATCTTAGAGCTCTGTCTGTAATATCCTTGAAGAAATCTACGTAGAAACAAAGTATAATTTTAGTAATAATTAAAAAAATCTTAAATTTGAAGTGTCTTCGAAGCGTTGTTCTGTCTGATTCTTTAATATGATGATTTTCGATCTATAATAAGAAAATGTTCATTAACGGTGTTTGAGCAATGGTGCAGAAAGCTATTCTACAACTTAATCATTTGTTGCTTGCATGAAAAAGAAGGAGCTGCTCTCTGTAAGAGTCAACGGAAATTCCCTGCTGTCTGAATCAAAACTCCGCAATAATGGAAAATGCTGAGCAAATACTCAAATTGATTTGCTATTCAGCTACATAAAAATTTAGATAAGACTAACCAATACTGCTGCCTTCTTGAATCACTGTGTAGTTCCAGCGAGAGTTTGGCACCTTCAGTAGCTAACCACAAGCAGGTAAAGATTGAGTTTCTCCACGGGTGCCAAGTGCCATCTAAGACATCGGAATCCGAACTACTGAGCAACGATATGAGCCGAAGAGGTTTCCACTGCATAGGGTTGATTGTAGTCAATTCGTTCATGCAAGTGGCTAGATTGGTAACGATCATCTCATTACATGCTTTAGATACAATAGTTAATGCAGTCGCAAATTATATAAAAAATTGTAAATAGTAATTATGATATAACGATTATGACTCTAATTATTTATCTCTAGATATCTATATGTTGAAGACGATGCTCATGAGGCACATAGTCGGATATAAGACAATTTGGTTCCGATAAAATCATGGATGTTATGTTGAATGGGCAAATGAGAAATAACTTTCCCATTTGTTTATCCTCGGATGCATGGCGAGAAAAAGGTAACCAACCACTTCAACATTTTTTTTTTTGTTTTCTACCACATAATTGTGGCTGTTGTTTCTATTCCGAGGGTCGATTGGTAAACGAATGTGATAGAAAAAAAATTCACGGATGCTTGGCATATGTTAACTTTGGTCTTGGATTAGCGGGATGTTATTGATTAGTGGTTTCGGGTTAGTTTGTGATCGAATAGAGGTTTGAGCAATATTATGTTGGGTTATTTGGGCTCACAACTATGTTTCGGAAAAGCCCAACAATGAGTAATTATTTCAGCCCATTTTACACTCACATATAGCTAATAAAATAAGAGAGGAGAGTAAATCGATTAGATCTTGAGCAGCTCAAGAAAATCACAAATTTTCAGCACTTTTCTTTAGCAGCGACAGATTCGGATTTCTCATATTTGGAGGGCCAAACGTTCTCCGATTGATCTGTAATTTGGATTGAAGGTAGAAAACTCATTGATCTTCATTCTATCCTAAGGGTTTTCATTTGGAGGTCTGTACTGTGAGTTACGAATTTCTGAAGTCTGCTGGGATTTTCTGTGACGAATTTGATCTTTTGATCTTGTTTTGAGTTGTGGTGCTTTTGGAGCTTTGATTTGGTGTCATAGCTAGTTTATGGTTGGGTTGTGGTATAATTCGTTGTACTTGAAGTGGTGATAGTGGAGTTTGGATCGTTTAGTCCCGTGGTTTTTACCCCGTCGATTCTAAGGGGGTTTTCCACGTTATATCGCCGTATTGATTTCCGTTTTATTTTCACTGCATTGATTAATTGCGCTACCAACTGCCCGAGTGTTCGTTTATACCGTCCGATCCTAACAGAGTGGTATCAGAGCTTTTGGTTGTTCTGTTGGTATTCTTTTCATCAGTGCAGAATGAGGCGAATTTGAATAGAATGGTTTGTTTGAACGGCGCGAATTATCACAAGTGGAAAGGCAAGATGAAGATCTACTATTTGTGAAGAATTTGCATCTTCCGATCTTCGCTTTATCAAAGCCCGGTTCAAAAACTGATGAGCAATGGGAATTCGAGCATCTTCAAGTATGTGGCTTTATTCGGCAATGGGTTGAAGATAATGTATTGAACCATATTGTGAATGAGACACATGCCAAGACGTTGTCGGAAAAGCTTGAGACGTTGTATGCTTCCAAAACAGGTAACAATAAACTGTTTCTTTTGAAGCAAGTGATGAATTTGCAATATCATGAGAGCAAGTCTATTTTTGACCATATCAATGAGTTTCAAGGATGCTTTGATCAGTTGTTTGGCATGGGCATTAAGTTTGAAGAGGAAGTAGTTGGTTTAGGGCTATTAAATACTCTTCCTGACTTGTGTGGAAGTTTTAGAATTCATTAACCATCTCAGCTCCTGGTGGATTGGTAACCTTGGAATATGTCAAGAGCGGCGTCTCGAATGAGGAGGTGAGAAGGAAAATGCAACGTACTTCGTCACTTTCCAAGGTGTTGGTTACTGAAAAAAGGGGAGAAGTAGACATGTGGGCCAGAACAGGAACCGAGGAAAGAGCAGAGGAAGAAGCAAATCAAGATCGAAATATAAGGATCTTGAGTGTCATCACTGCTGGAAGAAAGGACATATCAAGAGATATTGCTATAAGTTGAAGAAAGAGCAGTCGAAGAAGAATGTTGACGACGGTGATGATCGTGTGAATGCCACCACTACTCCTGATATGTTATTTTTATGACGACGAGGGAATCAATCTTGTGAATGGCGAGACTAGTTGGGTCTTGGACAGCGGTGCGGCTTATCATGTTACGGCTAATCGAGAATTCTTTTCATCATGTACTCCGGGTGATTTTGGAGTCTTGAAGATGGGCAATGATGATTTAGCGAAGGTGATAGGCGTTGTCACTATTTGCTTAGACGCATGATTGGGTTCGAAGTTAATATTGAATGAGGTCAGACATGCTCCTGATGTGTGATTGCAATTCATTTCTACTGGAAAGCTTGATGATGAGGGTTACTCTTGCCACTTTGGTGATGGAATTTGGAAGATCACTCGAGGCTCTTTGATAGTGGCTCTTGGTAAGAAATTTTCAAATTTGTATTGGCTTAATACTAATGTTTCTGCTAGTGTTGTGAATGCAGTTGATAGCGGGAATTCTTCTAGTCTTTGGCATCGGAGATTGAGTCCCATCAGCGAGAAAGGGCTCGATTGTTTGGCCAAGAAGAATTTTCTTCCCGGCTTGAAAGGCGCTAAGTTAGACAGATGTGAACATTGCTTAGCTGGAAAGCCGAAACGAGTTTCTTTTCATCATCATCCACCTCACAAGAAGGATACTTTGCTTGAGTTAGTTCATTCAGATGTTTGTAGTCCTTTGAAGGTGAAGTTGTTTGGAGGTGCTTCTTATTTTGTCACATTTATTGATGATCATTCACGGAAGTTATGGGTTCGCACTTTGAAGTCAAAGGATCAGGTACTTGACGCCTTTATTGAGTTTGATGTTTCTGTTGAGCGGGAGACAGGAAAGAAGTTGAAGTGCATCAGAACTGACAACGGAGGTAAATATCGCAGACCATTTGATGCTTATTGTCAATGATATGGTATTCGGCATCAGAAAACGCCTCCAAGACTCCTCAGTTGAATGGTTTGGCTGAACGAATGAACAGGACATTGATGGAGAGAGTCAGATGCTTATTGTCAGAAGCAAAGTTACCTCAACATTTTTGGTGCGAGGCTTTATATAAGGTTACTCGTATTAATTTGACTCCTTCAGTTGCTTTGCAGGGTGATGTTCCTGACAAAGTCTGGTTTGGTAAGGATGATATGACCACTTGAGAGTTTTCGGGTCAAGTGTTTTGTCCACGTCCAAGAGATGAGAGATCAAAGTTGGATGCCACAACAAGACAAAGCGTTTTCGATGAAAGATTTAGGGCTAGCTCAATGGATTCTTGGGATGAGGATCACACGTGACCGAAAAACGAAGAAACTGTGGTTATCTCAAGAAAAGTACATCGAAAAGGTACTGCATAGCATGGAGAAGGCTAAATCGGTGAGTACTCCACTTGCTACCTTTATTAGATTGAGCATGATACAGTGTCCTACAGACGAGAAAGAAAAAAGTTATGGACTGAGTTTCCTATTCATCTGCCGTTGGTAGTCTTATGTATGCTATGGTGTGTACTCGACCCGATTTAGCTCATGCAGTTGGAGTTGTTAGTAGATTCATGTCTAATCCAGGAAAAGAGCATTGGAACGCTGTATGGATTTTGAGATATCTCCGAGGTACGTCCAACATGAGATTGTTTTTTGGTTCTGACGAGCCTATTCTTGTTGGTTATACAGATTCAGATCTGGCCGGAGATGTGGATACGAGGAAATCTACTTCGGGCTATTTGATTAATTTTGCAGGGGGGTTGTTTCTTGGCAGTAAACTTCAAAAGTGTATTACATTGTCTACGACAGAAGCAGAGTTTATTGCTATCACGGAGACTTGCAAAGAGCTTCTTTGGATGAAGAATTTCATGAGTGAGCTTGGTTTGATCAGCAAAGGTATGTCTTATTCTGTGACAGCCAGAGTGCGATTCATGTAAGAATCCGACGTTTCACGGGAAGTCGAAGTATATTGATATGCGTTATCATTGGATTCGTGAGATTTTAGGTACCAAGCAGCTTGAAGTTGAGAAGATTCACACCGATGATAATGGAGCTAATATGATGACTAAGTCATTGGTGATATCGAAGTTTGAAGCTGTTGTACGATCGCCGAATTCCACATAGTCGTGATGGGGGAGATTTGTTGGGTTTTTGGGCTCCAACTATGTTTCGGAAAAGCCCAACAATGAGTAATTATTTCAGTCCATTTTACACCCACATATAGCTAATAAATAAGAGAGGAGAGTAGATCGATTAGATCTTGAGCAGCTCAAGAAAATCACAAATTTTCAGCACTATTCTTTAGCAGCGACATATTCGAATTTCTCACATTCGGAGGGTCAAACGCTGTCCAATTGATCTGAAATTTGGATTGAAGGTAGAAGACTCATTGATCTTCACTCTACCCGAAGGGTTTTTTATTTCGAGGTCCGTACTGTGAGTACGAATTGTTGAAGTCTGCTGCGATTTTCTGTGACGAATTTGATCTTTTGATCTTGTTTTGAGTTGTGCTTTTGGAGCTTTGATTTGGTGTCATAGCTAGTTTGTGGTTGGGTTGTGGTGTAGTTCGCTGTACTTGAAATGGTGATAATGGATTTTGGATCGTTTGGTCCTGTGGTTTTTACCCCGTCGATTTGAAGGGGGTTTTCCACGTTATATCGCCGTGTTGATTTCCGTTTTATTTTCGCTGCGTTGATTAATTGTGCTGCCAATATTCTGCCCGAGTGTTTGTTTATACCGTCCGATCCTAACATATTAAGGGGATGAAAATGGAAGAACTTAAGGCCGTTGATGCTAAGCTAAAGGGAATATTTTAGTTTATCCTGAGGTGAAGAAACAACAAATTCCATTTTCTTTCCGAAGCTTTACGTCATTGATTTTGGTAATCTGCATTTTTTGGTATTCCTTATTCATTAGCATTGCAAAAAGTTGCAATTAGTGACTGCCCAACTAGTCATGCTACCCAGATTTTGAATCCGTTTCTCGGGTTGCCTAGGCATACTGAATTAAACCACCTCATTGTAGATTTAATATGGGGTTCTTAAACTTCCATGCTATTGTTATATATCGAGGCAACCTTTTGGTTCCTGTAGGCTCTTACTATATTAATATCTGACCTTTCAATTCTTAAAGTTATTAAGCTCTTCTAACTTCCATCAGAAGCCAAAGAAAACTGGTATTAAAATGAAAATGAAATGTGATTATCATGTTGAGCAGAATTGACGAAGCTAAACTCCTCACCATATGTATCTCCGGCAACCTCGCCGTTACATCTCTGTGTTGACCATCCTTAGATTTTGATATGCTTTGTTCGACAATTGCTATGCAGCTGTAGAAAGGCAAATTGGTATTATAAATTGTAGAATACGATATTAATTGTGTATTGATTTAATTACCTATCCTTGTACCTAACATAAATAATAACGAGGATGGTGATGATGAGAATGGTTCTGAGATAGGTACGGCGACATTTTTAGGATGTGGAAGGTGAGATTGTTTATGATTGTTTGGATGATGGGAGGACAGCTCTTCAATCGACATGATACTTGCTTACCTTATTTGATTGATTGCCTCTTGATTTTTTGTGTTGCTGAAATGTGATCTTGAAAACCAATATTGGAGATAAGGAAGGAGAGAAATGTAAAAAAATATGTTTGTTTATCTATCGTCTTATAAGATTATTATATATGGCGTGTGAACTTACATTTTTTGCAATCTTTGTTAGAGAGCTGATGTTTTCGTTATGGTGGCGATAAAAAGGTTTCTTGGTGTTCTTTCTCCCGTAGTCCATTTTTCTGTGCAGAACTTTACTCCGATTAGCTTCCTCTTCGTTGACGTTTTAGTTTACTCGCATGAGTGTTAACAAAGGATTCGATCGCTCGTCATAATTTTGGACCTAAACATCCATTTCTTGCATTTGCCTATGTCATAGATTTGGCGATAACGTGAGACGGGACGAACTTGATTACTTTTATATTCAGGTAAAAAAATCATTATGGTTCTTTAGAACATTTACCTTTGCATCAATCTGCGTAATTAGGTATTATTATAAGCCCATGTGTATTGAGTGGAAACCTTGTTGGGGCGATTCATATGATTCTCGCTAAGATCGCTCTCTTCAATTGGGCAGCATTCATAGTCGTAAGCGTTCGTTGGTCTCTCTATTGGGCGGTTGTTTCATCGCCTCGGTCGGACTGTATATGGGTTATCATCTCATTCAACTACATAAAGATTCAACATCAAAGTAAGTGTTAAAGTTCTAAACAAAGTAAGAGTATGTTCGCCAATAAATCGATGTTATGCAATATGCATGAACCGAAAGTTCTTGTGACAAATGTGTTTACCATCTCATATTGTAATACCCGTAAAAATTTAATACGTGATTATTTCAATAGAGTTCGAAATTACAAGATTTATTTTCGAACAAGATCCAATTTCTTCATGAATTGGGCCAAAAATTCACAATTTGACCAAAATTTTTAAATGGGCCAAAAATAATAAAATAAAGCCCAATATATAATTAATAGAATAAGAACAAAACAAAGCAAAACAAAATAGAATAAAACATAACAAAACAAACAAAATAAAATAACCTAATACCACACTTTAAATCCACAAAGACAAGACCTAATTAATTAAAGAAAGGAAAAGAGAAAGAGACAACAAGAGAGGGAAGAAAAGGGGGAGAGATGGCGAGAGAGAGGCGAGAAAAGAAAGAAAATAAATAATAATAATAATAATATAATAATAATAATAATAATAATAATAATAATAATATGCATCTCCAAGTGCTTAAGGACAAGAACTAAGCCATCAATACACATCATAATGGTAACAAGTCACGACCAAAAACACCTAATACACATGGAGGTACGTGTGGAGAAAATAAATAAATAAGGGAGTTGGAAAAGAGAAGGAGAGAGAGGTCGGGAGAAAGAAGAGAAGAAAAAAAGAAAGGAAGGAAAGAAAGAAGAGGAGAGGCCGAGAGAGAGAGGGAGAGAAAGAAAGGAGAGAAATAAGGAAAGGAGAAGAAGGAGGAGAAGAAAAATCTCCGAAAGCTCGGGATCGAAGCTCTCGGGTCGGGATCACACGGAAACACCCCGTGATTTAGCTTTCTACGGACGTAAGGTAGGTGAAGATCACCTACACGCGTAAACATTTTTTTGAACTCGTGATTACTACGTGTTGCATGGTAATTTACGTGATCGTATGAAATTTGTGATTTACATGCTAATATATACTCGAACGTGATCTCATGCTCGCTACATGAATACTTGTGTGTCGTCACTATTCTATGCAGTTCAATTTTCATGCTACTTGCGTTTAGATCGTAAAATGTTCGGGGTTTAGGTAGGAAGATTGGAAATTAGGAAATTTAGGAGCAAATTCGGGTTTTAGTATAAATTAGGGTTTTTTCTGGGGTATCTTTTAAATTCAAAGGTCTAAAATAAATATTTAAAACTCGGCAGGGACTTCTTTGCAAAGTTTCAGAATTTTTGGAGAGTTAAATAAATATTTAAACCTCGGCCAGGACTTCTTTGCAATTTTTAGAATTTTCGAGGTGTTAAATAAATAGTATAAAGTTGATTGGGGCATTGGAGCAATTTTCAGAATTTCTGAGGTGTTAAATAATTATTTGTAAAAGTCGATTGGGGCCTTGGAGAAATTTTCAGAATTTCCGAGGTGTTAAATAAATATTTTAAAGTCGATTGGGGCCTTAGAACAATTTTCAGAATTTCCGAGGTGCATAATAAATATTTTTAAATTCGGTTGGGTCTTTGTGCAATCTTCAGAATCTCCAAGGAGTTAATAAATATTAAAAAAAAAAACTCAAAAGGGGTCCTTGTGAAATTTTCAGAATCTCTGAGGGGTTAAATAAACATTAAAAACATTCTGCTGCGGTTAATTGTAAATTTTTTAAAGTTTAGGGACAAAAATTAGAAACTTCTAAAAATCGGGGACAGATCTGAAAGTTTTACAAAAACATGGGTAGATTTATAATTTCTAAAAATTTTTGGACTTAAACTAAAAATTTTAAAATCCGGGCAGATTTGTAATTTTTGGGACTTAAAATGAGATTTTAGAATTCGGGGCAGATTTGTAAATGTGAGAAAATGTTCGGTCTTAAATAAGTTTTGAGGATAATTTTCGGGTCATTTTGTGATTTTCAAAGATTTTCGGATTTTTAAGTTAAAATTTTCAAATTCGTGTCCTTAAAAGTAAAATTATGAGATTGTGGGGTTTTAAGGAAAAAATTTGGAAAACATTTTTAAAAAAAAGAATTTAAGTATTGTTTTAAAAACTTGGGACTTAAAGTGAAAATAATTTAATTTTGGAACCCTTAGTGAAATTCGGAGGGAGAGTTCGATGAGTAAGGTTTGGGCCGAGTAATTCGGAACGCGGACTTTGGACCCGATTATTTAGAGTACAATAGTTTTCGGATCGGGCCGGGCTGATACCTCGGGTCGATACGTGATATAGAGATTACAATTTTATGTGTTGCATTTTGCTTGCACGACATTCGCATACACGTGTTACGAGGGGTGAGGATTGTGCAAAGTCACGGTGACATTGTATAGTGTTGATGAGTGGGGTAGTTTATGACCGAGTGATGGTTGTCGAATTGTATGAGTAGCGAGGTTAGGACTAAGGCGCACTATATGATTGAGATGTGGGGAGTGGGCCTCCCGAGCTACTGACCCTAGTGGGGAGTGGGGCCTACCGAGCTAATGACCCCTGCGCGCGTGTTGCCTTTAGTTTCTAAGCCTCAGGCCCTGATTGTTATGAGATGAGTTGAGATGATGATGAGATATGAGAAAAGAGTCGAGCGTGCATTTTGTGAGATGTGTTGGGATGGGAGTCGAGTGAGAGCATTTGCATTTGCATATTTTCATCTACTGGGCAAAAGCTCAGGGTTTACGTGTGTAGGTACGAACGAGTCGGATGTTGAAAAGCATCACGACTAGGCGGCTGATGGCGGTGACTCCACTGACTTTTGAGCACGGCGCAGTACATGAGACGAGACCTGTGGAGTGTTTAAAAATATGATTTGTATTTTTACTCCTTGGGCTTCGGCCCAATAAATAAAAGTGTGTTGTTGAACATTTATATTTCGGATTAGGACTTTTGGGCTTCGGCCCATTACTTTGATATTGTTACGTTTCAAGAAGTTTTTATTAAATGGGCTTTCCAATGTTCACGCTGCGAAAATGCGCCAAAATACATAGTGAGGAAGTTCGGTCGTTACGCATATGTCCATGTTGCACACTGTCTCAATCAATAAAAGATCCCACGTCAAGAAATTATCGTTTTCTTGCCGAACGGATCCGGCGCCAATCTGACCAGATTGGCGAGCTCCTTCAAAACCAAATTTCTTCTGAACGCAATCGATCTCCACAGCCGAACGCGTGAAAATCATCGGGGAGCGATTTCGCAAATTACAACCCCCGACTTTCGAGCAAGCTACTGACCCTTCGATGGCTGAAGACTGGCTCCGTACCATCGAAGATATGTTCGTGTACGGACGAGTACTGGAGAATGAGCAAGTGCTGTGCGCAGTTCCCATGCTAAGGGGAAACGCCCGATTTTGGTGGGATACCATCACAACCGTGAACGATCCGGTCGTGATGTCGTGGGAAAAATTCAAAGAGCTCTTCCTCGAGAAATACTTCTCAGCCCACGAGCAGGCGCAGCGGATGAATGCGTTTATAAATCTGAGGCAGAGGAGTATGACGGTGGCGGAATACCTCCGAAAGTTTGAAGAATTATCACGTTTCGCCCCGCATATGGTGGCCACGGATGCACTGAAGGTGGCACAATTCATGGTGGGCCTCAAACTCGAAATCTACCGTGATGTGAGCATGTCGGGCACACGGGGAGTATTTTTTTCTCAAGTAGACGAGCGGGCCAGCATTGCAGAACAGGCGGAGGCACAGATTATGGCGGCACAGAAGGCGAGGAAGAGAACGGAGAAACCAGCAGGGAGGTGGAGGTGACCGAAAGAGACAGTTCTTCGGGAAAGGCCCTAACCAAGGAGGTCGCTCGGGACCATCTAACTGGCGACCGAGGCCGAACCAGGGACCACCCTGCGTTCCGAACCGACCTCGGTACAACACACCACAGTGTCAACAATGTGGGCGCAATCACGTCGGTGTTTGCTTTGGAGCCGGATACAACCCCAACGTAGTTTTCTTTCTCTGCGGGAAACAGGGACGTTACGCACGAGTCTGTGACCAACCCAGGAACACGACTAAGATGCTCGCTCGACCGCCACCAGTTCTAGCTCGAGTGTTTGCGAGACCAATGAAGGGGTGGAGGCACTACCACCACCGGCTCCGGCTCGAATGTTTGTGTTGACTAATGAAGGGGCGGAGGCGCTACCACCACTGATTCCAGCACGGGTGTTCACATTAACCAATGAAGAGGCAGAGGCAATTCCTACAGTGGTGACCGGTACGTT
>JAPQWV010004827.1:0-26000 GCA_027422505.1 Craterostigma plantagineum
CGAGAAAGTTCTTCAACACCTTTAAACACTTGAAAAACCCAGTTTAGTCGAACTCAAAATCAACCTTTATGAACGCAAATAATCGAAATGTTATGTTCCCATAATGCTTAAAACTATATTAAATGCAGATTTAATCCAGATTATACACTTAGAATGCTCGTAAATACTGCAAAATATCATTCGAGTTTTCTCATTCTGTACACTCAAGATTTTAACATAGAATCAGGCAAAAGATCACAGAATATAGATGCAAATCTAGTTTAAATGCACGATAAACCCTAAAGGAAGTCAAATCTACCTTCAGAAGACGAAAATTAGGTGAAAAATCGAAAGATTTTGAAGATTTTGACGTTCGTCTTTTGAGAGCAAAAGTTTTGCGCGAGAGAATTTGACTGTTGAATTTTTCGATTGAGGGTTTTTACGTGTATTTGGGAATTTTCGACTGCAAGAATTTAATTCGTTAAATGTGTTGATTAGACATTATTCGACATTTGAAGTTCAAGGCCCATTATTGTTTGCGATCAAAGAATTTGCGATCGAGAAACTTGGTTCCTGTTTTGATTTTCGCTCGAGAAATTGAAGCGAAATTTGCCATTTGGTCCCAAGTTAATTTTCGATCGATAATTCTTTGATCGAAAACTACAAATTTAGCCCAAATTTTTTATTAAAAAAATTCAATATATTTCAAGCAGACCCCGAGTTTAAGTTTTCAACCACATAATTGCTCCTCCTAGATATGAAAATAAATGCAATTAACTCCCTGAAATTTCGAATGATGACATCTGGCTCCAAAATCAGATTTCGCAAATCTGCAGAACTTTAGAGCAAAATGTTCGATAATGATAAGAGTTAATTATGGAAGCAATACTTGTTTTAGTGACGCTCCCCTTCATAAGAACAATTGGTTAAATTCAAAAACCATATAAAGATGTTAGCGATAAAAAATTTAACCAACCAACAAGTTTTATGCCGAATACTCCAAGTTTTGAAGAATTCTTGACCTCCACATTGTTTCTGCATCACTTAGAGGAAGATCATTAAAAATATTTGGATCTTTTAAGGCATAAGTTTGTAAATGCTCCCCCTCAAATAATGCACCAAATTTTGGGATACGCGAATTCAACACATTTAGCCTAGATACGTGTTCCCCTGTACATGTAACTTCCATTTTCGCGCGAGGGTATGAGCAAAAATAGATAATCGCATTTAAACAAGTCAACGCATATAAAATTTCATTTCAAAATATGCGAATTGTTTTGTTTTTATTATTATTATTATTATTTTTTTCATAATGGAATAAATTTTTCAGAAAAAATATCATATATCTATATATTTTGGTAATATAGTTATCATTACCACTGTGAGTCCACAATTGTCTGTACAAGTCAACTATCATTCACATATTCTACCCAAACCTATATCAGTAGTTGCTGCATATAGTCTTGTTCGCTCCGCTTTGTAGTTAGCATCCTCAAGCTAGTTATCTGATCCATTGCTCCTCTCTTAATCAGTCTCACCAACTCCTCCCCTGATCTTGCTTCCTCCCCGTGAAGTCTCCTATTTCCTTCAATCCAGATCATGTATATCATTGCAGTTAACACCATTATTTGCACTTTACATACTTTATGCTTCCTCTTCCCCAGGCGTTTTAATGATCTTTTTACCCCCTCGAGGTCCTCAGGAATCCGTGTCTTGAGCCATATCTGAATTCCTTCTCTGATACATTTACTGAATTCACACATCAGGAACAAATGATGGATAGATTCCTCTGCATTCCTACACAATAGGCATGTCGAGTCAGGAGTCATCATGCCCCATCTCTGCAGGAGGTCCTGGTTATAATCCTTCCATGAACAATCAGCCATAGCATCAATGCATGCTTGGGAACAGACCATCCGTTCCAGATAGCCTCAGCTAACTCATACTTCTCTTCTCGATGGCGGCTCAACCAGTTGTAGGCTGATGAGATTGTGTACCTTCCTGACTCATGTGCCATCCACCGGCCCTGATCACACCCATTCCTGAATAACTCCTTTATCTTGTTGAGTTTCCTCGAAGTCCAACTACAGTCATTTGGTACTGTGTGAGTCCAAAAATCTCCATCCCGCAGGTACACCCCATCCAGCCAGCGAATCCATAAACAATCCTTCTTCCCTGCAATGTCCCACATTAGTCTACCTATGCAAGCAAAGTTCCAATCTCCACAGTGTTTGATGTTTAAGCCGCCACAACTCTTTCTTCTGCACAGCAAGTCCAGGCTGCCAGAGCTTGCATTCTACCCGTGTCCTTCTTCCCCCACAGGAATTCTCTACACTTTCCATCAACCAGTTTCACCACACTTCTTGGCAGTACAAAAATTGAACCCCAGTAACTGTGTAGAGATAGCAGCACAGAATTGATAAGGCAGCATCTTCCTGCGTATGAGAGGTGCCTTGTGGTCCAGCAGGTTATTCTTTTCACTATCCTATCTACCGGTTCTTGACACTCCGCTCTGGTCAATTTGGTGGGTGATATGGGCACCCCCAAAGACCTCATTGGAAACTTCCCTTCAGCAAAACCTGTTAAATCTATCATATTCTGTCTGGCTCTTCCCTTCACACCAGCTAGGTAAATAAGTGATTTGCTGTTGTTGGCCTCCAAACCAGTGGTTCTGTGAAACTGGTGCAAACTTTCCATGATCAGCTTAAGAGAGTTCCTGTGTCCTTTGCACATTATGATCAAATCATCTGCAAAACAGAGATTAACCATCTTTACTTGTTTGCACAATGGGTGATATCTGAAGTCTTTTCCAGCAGCTACATGTCTAAGCTTCCGGGTGAAATACTCCATCACCAGAACAAACAGCAAAGGGGACATGGGATCTCCTTGCCTTATCCCCCTAGCTCCTTTTATGTTTCCTTCCAAGCTGCCATTGACAAAGATTTGGTATGTGACTCCTATACTACATGCCTCAATCCATTTCACCATTCTGACAGGGAAATTCATCTTCTGCAGCAAGCTGATTATGAACTCCCATTCTACCATATCATATGCCTTCTTTAAGTCAATTTTCAACCGACACCGAGGTGACACTGCCCTTCTTTTGTACAGCCTTAATAGCTCCTGTGTGATTAGGATATTATGGGCAATGGATCTTCCAGGCACGAAGGCCCCTTGGTTATCCTGAACCAGTTTGGGCAGTACCAGTCTGATTCTGGAGCAAATCAGCTTTGCAATACATTTGTAGATAGTATTGCAACATGATATGGGTCTGTATTCTTTTGCACAACTGGGATGTTCAACCTTTGGAATTAATGTAATAGTTCTTTGAAAAAAAAAAAGAATTAATGTAATAGTAGTCCTATTGAGGGTCTTCATCATTTGACTGTTCCGGAAAAAATTCAGTATCACCTGTGTGATATCATCTCCCACCAATTTCCATGCCTTATAAAATTTACTGTTGTACCCATCCGGACCCGGAGCTTTATCGCTGGGAATAGAAAACATTGCCCTCTTTATGTCATCTCTACTGAATGGCCTACTCATCTCCATCTGCTCCTCAATGGTTAGGATATGCCCTTGCTTTATTATATCATCCTCTACTGCAGTAACATGTTCCATTTTTGTCCCCAATATCCCCTTATAATATGCCACAAGGTGTGCAGCAATATCCTCCGGCTGCTCAAGTAGGTCCCCTGTTTCTGTGTAAATAGAGGATATTCTATTCCCTGCAGTTCTGTTTTTTACCAGGTCATGAAAGTATCTTGTGTTCCTGTCTCCCTGTACCAGCCATGCTGCTTTAGCTCCCTGAGCCAGGAACTTGGTTGCAGCCTTGCTCATTCTCTCAAACTCTGTAGCACATCTCTTCTCTTCTTGTATCAAGGGTATGTTAAAAGGATCACCATGCAGTTGAGCTTGGATTTCCTTCAACCTTTGTCTACTCCTGTCCCTGGAATTCAGAATATCAGGAAACTGGTTCCTGTTCAATTCTTTAAGAGAGCCTTTCAGATCCCTTAGTTTATGTAGCAGATTCCACTCGCATTTTCCTGCATATGTACCCTTCCAGACCTCAGCCACTATCCCCAAAAATTGAGGTGCATCAACCCACATGTTTTGGAATTTGAATGTCTTTCTGTTTGGTCCTTGCGATCCCACTTTCCTGATCATAATGGGCGTATGATCAGATATATTTTCCTCCAGTACATGAGCCTCTCTATCAGGGAAATGCTCTAACCAGGCAGTGTTAACTAGGACCCAGCCAATTTTGCTCCACACTGTATTCTCCTTGTCCTGTCTGTTGGTCCAAGTAAAATGATTCCCTTTCCTTGTCATTTCAGCAAGTTCACAGTCCCTAACACATTCCCTGAACCCTTCACATTCAGAAACAAGCACTGGTGCTCCCCCAATTCTATCCCCCATATTAAGTACATTGTTAAAATCACCCCATATTACCCATGGGAGATGAGCTTGCTGCAGTCCTCTGATGTCTTTCCATAGCTCCATTCCTTTTGTTATGCTGTTATGTCCATAGACACAAGTCATCATAAACTCCTCTCCTTGTCTTCTCATTCTAACATGTATTAGTTGATCAGTCTTCCTTATGATGCTCCCAGCCCATTCATTCTGCCAAGCTGCTACTATTCTCCCATTGGGGTGGCATTCCAGATTATTAACATGTTGCCATCCTCTAAAACATTTTTCCATTACCCTATCTATATTTACTTTTTTTATTTTTGTCTCGACAAAACAAGCCAGATTTATCTGTAGTTTTTGACAAAGCAGACAAATCTCGGCTTGTTTGTGAGGGGTGTTCATACCCCTCACATTCCACACAAGGGATCTATCCATGAGGGGGGAAACCAAGCCTCTGTGCAAAGGCTTGGGCTCCATTACCCGGCTCTCGACTGGAATCTCCTTTCTCAAACTCTCCTTTTTCCTTGTATGTTCTTCTTCTTCCTTGTATAAGCCATTCATCAGACTTCCTACGTACTTCCTGTGGGGGCTGCTGCGAGTCCTCTTTGGTATTATCCAATGATATCTCTTCTTCCAAGGCATGAGCCTGTCCTATCTGATTATCATCCAGTTTTGGACCAGTTTTCTCTAAGCCCCCTTAGCTTCTTTTGTTCCATCTAGGGCTGTATTTTGTTGGACGACTTTTTTAGCCCCACCTTTCCTACAGTCATCCTTTTCATGACCATACATTCCACAATTAGCACATTTGGTAGGTTTCCATTCATAAACCACCTTTTGTTCACTGATTTGGCCATACTCATTGATGAAAGATATCGATTCCTTCAGGTCCTGTTTTATTTCAACTTCGACCAAAAATCTCGCATATTGAATCCTTTCCCTTCTCTCTGTTACCCCATCTGCCATGATGGGTTTCCCCACAAGGCTAGCTAGCTTGCTCAGGCTCTTTGCACCCCAATATTTGAGTTCTAGTTGTGGGAATTGGATCCAGATAGGAATCTTTTCCACTTCCCCCTTTTTGAAATGTGTGTTAGGGGTCCATGGGGCTAGGATAACCGGCTTTTTATCAAATTGCAGTACCTCCTCCTGCAACACTTTGTCACGCGTTTCCATGGACTCAAATTTGACCAGAAACAGGCCTGCCCACACCTGCAGGATCTTCTGTATACCATACTTCTTCCACATCCGGTTCAAAAACCCAGCCATCACTGAGTAGGGGGGTTCGAGCCCAGTACATAACACACAATCGTTGTGTTCCAGTATCTAATCTCCTCCGATATATCCTCTATTTCAATCTGTCCTAGTTCCACACCCTTGGTCAACACACGTTCAACATATTCCAGTTTAGTCCCCACGTTCCGCAGCTTTGATATGTCAAACTTTTCCCAAATGGACTGACTGCTTGCTTTACCCATGTCCCCTTGTTCATCAGCATTGTCTTTCTTCCCCTTGAGTTCCCTCAAGGTGCGGTCCACCAGTTCCCGAGCCGACTTGTTACCCGTCGGACTCCCAACATATTGCCCAACCAATTTCGTAATAGTCTCAAGTGTGGTTTCATTTGCTTGTGAAGTATTTTGAAGTGTGCTTTCGGTAACCCCTTTCTTGTCATTAGTATTTGTCGACCCCATTTCAGGCGTTGAGGGACTCCTTTTTGTTATCCTCTTCTTCTTGGCCATAGCCGCGGCGATCTCCACCGGAGAAAGAGAGGATAAGGCAATGGAACAGTGCCGCTCAGTACCCGCCAATGTGTGTGTGTAATCGCACCTTCAGTGTGTGTAATCGCACCTTCAGTGTGTATATATCTATATATATATATATATATATATCATTTTCATATGCATATTAATAGTATGGGGTCAGATTATTTTGCTATGATCATTGTCACGCCTAAAATTTCACAGGACACTTGAAAAGATCATATACCGTCAAGTCATGTCGTCAAACTAAAGAGTCCTAAGTTCATAGAATGATCCATTTCGACAGCTCTCACCGGGTTCACCCTAGCACTCGATGGGATGATTATATTTATATCACTCTAGTCAACACAAGCAATCTTAAGTCAATTTACCTGTGATCGAGGCATTTTACTCATTTCACCTTTGCAAAAGATCATCGATGTGGAATCAAAGAGACTGTGAAAGGTTTTAATTTAGCTCTGACTAAGAAGGGATGGATAGATTTTGGAATTGTGGACTAAGGATCTTCTTTCTTTTCTTCGTCGTTCTCCTCCTTTTTGTCGTTTTTCTTCTTATTGCTTATCTTTCTCATCCTTTAACGATTTTTCTTTGACTCAGTCTGCACTTGCTCAAGCTGAAGCTCCGCTTCTCTATGAGGCTGAGAGTTTATCTAAGTCGAAGATCTTCTTGTTCGTTCTCGGGCCGATACCGCGCTCCTTTTCTTTTAATCCCTAGTGAGGTTTCAGAGATTATCGATTTGAAGAAGTTCGCAGTTGTGGAATTCGAACCCATGTCGTGCTCCTCTTCTCGTTGTCTCGATATAAGACAGGATTATCGTTGGAGAAGTTCACTTCGTGGTGCTCCTCTTTCCAGCCGTTGTGACGAGTGTACGAGATTATCGATGAAGAAGTTCACAGCAAGATCCATGCCCCCTTCTCATGATGTGAGATTGTGATAGTCGAGGGGCAGGTTCATTTGGATTGATTTTTGTGCGTTGAGCATTACTCGTGTGTGTTTTCCACCTTCTCTTGTCATTTTTTTCTTTGTCGTCTCGTTTTCTCCCCCTCCTTTTCTCGATTGAATATTCCATCGAGGACTTAGTTGTTCGGTTGAAGGCTCAAAGGATTTTCAAGTGAAGAAAATGATATCGGAGAAGGCTCTAGATGGATGACTAAAGGCTGTATTAAAGGATTGAAATTTTATATACGTAAGGCCAAGTGAGGAATTTCCTAGGTGCTCTAATCATTTTCCTAAGGATCTAACGAAAGGTGAGTATGAAGCCAAGAATCACTAGTTAAGACAAGCCATTGATGTGTGACTCACTCAAGAATAAATCAATAGAAAGGAAAAATAACAGGCCAGAATCCTCACTTATGTAAAGTGGCTTTGTGTCTAGTGGAGCGAACTAAATGAGCTTTAGACACAAGAATGCGACTTAGACTGACAAAATTAAGCAAGCAATCAGTCGCATGTCAGGGAAATCTAATTGTGACGTAGATCGAGCATCCTAAAGATTTTTTCATTCCCTTATATTATAGGTATATGTATATTATTTATTTATTATTATTTTGTTATTTTATTATCACGCAAGATAAGACAAATGAGCATGAAAAACACATAGAATAGAGCATGTGATAGCACAGAAGATCAGGTAATGCACATATCACGAAAGGTTCAACATGCCTAATTTTCCGACAAGGAATTAGAATCGTTTTTCATCCAATGCCTTGGTGAAAATGTCGGCTAGTTGATATTCCGTGTTCATAAAGTACATGTCAATGGTGCCTTTTTCTACGTGATCTTTCATAAAGTGATATCTAATGTCTATGTGTTTCGTGCGTGAATGGTGAATAGGATTGCACGTAATCGCTATGGCACTTTGGCTATCACTATATATGGGTTATTATTTAAATTGTACCCATAATCGTGAAGCTGAGTCCGCATCCATAGCATTTGAGAGCAACAGCTGGCGGCTGCGACATATTCAGCCTCAGCTGTAGAAGTTGAGACGCAATTTTGCTTCTTTGATGACCAGCAAACTAGCTTTTCGCCTAGAAATTGAGCGCCACCGGAGGTGCTTTTCCTGTCCATTCGGCAACCTGCAAAATCAGCGTCAGTATAGCCAAAGTTTGAAGTTCGTACCTGTAGGATACCGTAGTCCTAAGGTAGTTGTGCCCTTAAGGTAGCGAAGAATACGCTTCACCGCGAGCATGTGGGATTCTTTGGAATCGGCTTGGAAGCGGGCACAAAGACAAGTGGCAAACATGATGTCCGGCCGACTAGAAGTGAGGTAGAGAAGAGATCCAATTATACTGCGATAGAGTGTGATGTCGACCGATTTTCCTGAGGGATCGACATCCAACTTGGAACTTGTTGACATGAGAGTGCCGAGAGGCTTGCTCTGATCTTGATAGAACTTTTTCAGGATGTCCTTAATGAATTTTGTTTGACTGATAAATATCCCATCATCGAGCTGCCTGACTTGAAGTCCTAGGAAGAATAGCATCTCTCCCATGTGGCTCATTTCGAATTTACTCTTCATAAGATCTTCAAACTTCTTGCAAAGCCGTGGATTTGTTGAACCGAAAATGTCGACGTAAACCTGAACGACCATCAGATCCATGTCTTGCCATTTGATGAAGAGGGTCCTATCGATTGTTCCTCGAATAAATCCAGACATTACGAGGAAGTCACTCAGGACATCATACCAAGCACGTGGGGCTTGTTTTAGTCCGTAGAGAGCTTTATCCAATCGATAGACATGATCGAGATATTCTTGATCAACGAAGCCGTCTGGTTGAGCGACATAGCCGTCTTCTTTAAGTCCACCGTTGAGAAAGGCGGTTTTAACGTCCATTTGATAGACCTTGAAGTCTTTATGAGCTGCGTAAGCTAATAAGAGACGAATGGCTACAATTCGAGCAACAGGAGCATACGTTTCGTCGTAGTCAATGCCTTCCAGTTGGTTGTATCCCTTTGCAACTAATCGTGCTTTGTTCCTGATGACTTCGCCACCTTCATTCTTTTCGTATTAAATACCCCATTTTGTTCCGATGATAGTTTTCCCATGCAGACGGGGTACTAATTTCCACACTTAACGTTCGAATTGATTGGTTTCCTCTTGCATTGCAATAATCCAATCCGAGTGTCGTAGTGCGCCTGCTACCTTAGTAGGCTCATTTTCGCTTAAGAAGCAACTGAAAAGACTGTGTTGATGTTGTGTCCTTACTCCCCTCGAAGGATCGCCAATTATTTGATCAATCGGGTGAGCTCTAGTCCACTTGAGCTCATGTGGCAAAGCTGAAGATGATGCATCAGCCATTTGTGGGTCTAGATTTCCAATGATCTCCGATTGTTCATTTGTGTGAGGAAGTTCCAAATCTGCACTAGGAGGGAGCGACTCTGGTGATTCTTCCTCAACACTCACGGTAGGTTCTTCATTGTTCTGTGGCAAATCTGAATCGGGTGAGGCAGGGACTGTTGAAGAACTTGGTACAACGGCCACGTCGGGGGTATAGTTGACGATGACTGGCAGATGCAGAGGCTCAAAGAGGGAATCCAAGTCTTCTAACACAAGTCTTAGAGCTTCGTCAGACGGTGATTGCTGAGTTGTTGCCATCTTCTGTTGGTTTTGTGCCAACACACCAGAATACGGCTTCTGAGATGTTGTCTTCAGAAGCCAACGGGTTGAGCACGGGTCGAGAACTGTTTTGTTTAGAAGCCATCGGGTTTGGCACGGGTCCTGAACTGAGGTGTACAGGAGCCATATCGTTCACTTCGTGAAAAGTGACGTTATACCTTTCCTTAACCGTGCAGTTGGACTTGATGTATACTCGATACGCTTTTGATGTTGAAGAGTAACCGACGAAAGTTACTTGGAATGCTCTAGGGTCGAACTTTGCACGTTGCTCTCTGTCGTTCGCCACAAAGCACTTGCACCCGAAGACTTTAAAGAACGAGATGTTGGGTACTCTCTTATTTATAATCTCGTACGGAGTTTTGTTGAACCTCTTGTGAACCATCGTTCTATTTTGGGCAAAACAGGCGGTATTTACTACTTCAGCCCAAAGAAAGTGTGGAAGACTAGAATGGATCAACATTGTATGAGCGGCTTCCACTAGGGTTTTGTTTTTTCTTCCAACGACCCCATTTTGTTGAGGTGTTTTTGCGGGTAGGAATTGTTGACTTATTCCAAGTATCTGATAAAACTCATTGAGGTATTGGTTCTTAAACTCAGTGCCATTGTCTGTTCGAATTACTTGAATAGTCTGTTGCAACAGATTCTGAGTAGTGTTCACAAAGTTGATAATCAAGTCCCCTGCATCTTTGGTTCGGAGGAACTTTATCCAAGTGTAGTGAGAGAAGTCATCGACGATCACTAGCACGTACCTGCGTCCATTGATACTCTGTGTCTGTATAGGTCCACAGAGGTCCATGTGGATTAGTTTCAATGGTCGAAAGGTAGACGCAATTCGCTTGACATGATGAGACGCTCGCTTCATTTTTCCTAATTGACATGCCGAACATTGATGCTCCTTTTGTAGTAGTATAGTTGGAAGACCGTGAACCAACTTTTTCATAGAGAGGCGTTGGAGAGCTTTCATATTCAGATTGGACATTCGTTGATGCCATAAGCTGTTCCTCTGTAAAACAGTCTGAGAGATGAGGCATACAGCTGTCGAGGGCCACACGGACGACAGGTTGCTCGTGTAAAGATTGGATTTCCGAAGTCCGTAAAGGAGTTCTGTGTCCTGACTCCAAAATTTTGCACCGGTCAGCGCGAAAGACCACTTGAAATCCTTTATCACAGAACTGGCCTATGCTGAACAAGTTATGATGGAGGCCTTCGACATAAGTGACATTTTTTATCGTCAGAGTTTCCAAAATAATATCCCCACATCCAAGAATGGGAGCTGAGTCATTGTTTCCGAATCTGACTTTGCCGTTTGGCCGGTCTTTGTAGTTGCTCAGCAGCTCTTGATTTCCAGTCATGTGTGTGGAGCAATCAGAGTCGAGGTACCACAGATATCTTGTGACGAGGTGGATGCGTCGTCTTCGTCCTTTTGGTTGGATGTTTTGGCGTCGCTGTCGTCGTCAAGGCGTGCCATGAAGGCAAGATTCTCTTCTCCAGAGCTAGACGTATCTTCGAGCCAGTGGTCCTGCTCTGGAGGGGTACTCTGCTTCCTTTTGCTTCGTGAGTTGAAGCTTCTTGGAGTAGTAATTAGCATATCTTTTCTTGGAAAGACTGCATTCTCTGGCAAAATGACCGAGCTTGCCACAATTGAAGCATTTGTTGGACTCTTTATTGTTCTTGACTTCGGAGCTCTCTGGTGCATGTTCCTTCTTCTTAGAGCTTGAGGTCCGAAGTTTGTTGGCCGAGGATGAGGACTTCTTCTTGAAGTATTTCTTGCTCATCATTTTTCCGATTAAGGCCAACTGCTTCCCTAGTGCCTTCATGCTTGGCTCGACGTCTGATTTTGAATCTTCTTCTGACTCAGATGAGGAGGGAGGCCTAACGATCTTCTCTTTGCGAGGCTTTGTTCCAAGCTTCTCTGAGACTAGAGCAACGGTGTTGTCAACCTGCTTGCCCTTCTGCTCTCTCTGAATCTCGCAAACATCTTCCTCGTGTTGGGCGAGATTATCAAAAACTGCATGAATATCCAACTCCTCCATATCTTTGTTTTGTCTAAGTTGAGTGGATATCTTTTTCCAGTCTGAGGGCAGAGAAGATAGAAATCTGATATTTGTTTCCATGTTCGTCTTCAAGATTTCTATCTTCCTCATCTCGTTGAGGAGAGTGAGGTATCTTTAGTATACATCATATAGGCTCTCCTCTGGCTTTGCTTTGAAGGAGTCATAAGCAGTGAGAATATTCGCCTTTTTGGCCTTAATGCCTACCTCCGTCCTTTGCATCATCCTATATGCAACTCATCCCACATTCCCTTAGCCGTTGGGAGGCTGTCTATATGTCTATAAATGTCATTAGGGATGCCTTGCATGAGTGTGTTCATGGCTATTAGATCAGCCTTCGCGCGGGCCTTTTCCTCGATAGAGTACTCCCTAGGCTCCTTAAGTCACCTAGTAGCGGGAATTCGGGAGTAGCCGTGTCATCACTGGCTATGTTAACCCAAAATTGTGCAGGTCCCTCTTCGAGTGACTGGAATAGATTTTTGACTTGATCTTTCAGATCTATGAAATTTAGAAAGCGGCTTCTCCAGACTGTGTATTCATCGCGTTGCAAGATCGGCGGACGATTGTCGTTTCCTAGCGAGTATGCATCCATCTCTTCCGTCTTCCTTTTTTTTGGTTGACGAAGGATCTTCGGTTGTTGTTTGATGGATTTGAGCGATGTTATGTGCTTCACAAGTAGCAAATTAGTTAGTAGTGTTTGAATATGAAAGCAGTCGAGAATTATTTTCGATTCTATCTTTAGATTTGCGATCGAAAATAATTCAGTCGTGTAAAATGTACGTCACTGTTCTCGTGCGAGAAAGTGTGTCAGCGAGAAAATTTTCGAGCGAGAAAAATTTGTGCAAATACTTTCAATCGAGAAAAATCTTTTAATGGTGAATTTATTTCGATCGCAAGAAACAGTACTTAAAGTAGGTTTCTTGCTTAGTCAGAATAAATTCGTTGACTGAAAAAGTTTTTCGATCGAAAGTAATTGTGGCTTGGTCAAACTGTATTAGTTTTGACCAAAAACAATTCGACGGTAAGTTTTGCGAGCGCAAAGGTCAAAATAGGTCTTCGTCGAATAAGTTTTTTGCTAAATAACTCTCGAAATTCTTCTACTAAAATCGTTCTTAGTAAAGACGATTTTAGTGCTGACTTAGTGTTCTGATCGATAAAAATCTCGCGCGGAGTTTTGCGATAGAGAAATTTCTGCGATCGAAAACTTGAGCGAGAAAACTTTAAGTCCAGCGAGAAAAATCAGAACCCTAATTAACCCTGATTCAACCAAACAATGAATTAGACTATGAAATCACAGGTTTCTGCTTTATCCAATCGATAGACGTGATCAGGGTGTGCTTGATCAACAAAGCCTTCGGGTTGAGCGACATAGACTTCCTCTTTTAATACGCCATTGAGAAAGCCGGTCTTCACGTCCATTTGATAGACTTTGAAGTCTTTATGAGCCGCATAAGCCAAGAAAAGGGGGGTCGCTTCGATTCGGGCAACAGGGGCATACGCCTCGTCGTAATCAATACCTTCCTGCAGATTGTAACACTTCGCAACCAATCTTGCTTTATTCCTAATCACTTCTCCATCTTCATTCTTTTTGTTCTTAAATACCCATTTTGTTCCGATTATGGTTTTTCCATGCGGACAGGGTACTAAGGTCCACACTTGAAGGCTTTCAAATTGATTAATTTCATCTTGCATTGCAATAAACCAATCCGAATCATTAAGCGCGTCGGCTAACTTGGTTAGCTCGTTTTGGCTTAAGAAGCAACTGACAAGTCCTTTCTGATGTCTAGTCCCAACACCACTCGAAGGATCACCAATTATTTGATCAACGGGGTGTGCTCGTGTCCACTTGTACTCATGAGGCAAGCTCGAGCTGGAAGCATCATCCAAATGTGGAGCAAGATCTCCAATTGTCAGGACCCCTCGTCCGACCTCGTAATTCGTTCTAGTCATAAGTGCCTAAGGCTTCGTTATAGTGCAAAGACGGAAAAATGCAAATAAAATTTTTCATTTTAAAACTGCGTACAGAAGTCTTACATACATGTCAAAAGAATATTCATAATTCATTCTACTAATTCATCATAGTCGCATCAATGCAAAATTTAAGTGTGTGTGTGTGGTGTAGCAAAAGCTTCCTTATGCGCCCGGCCTTCACAGGTCGTCATCTATACACACACTCCCACCCCAAAAGCAGCCGGAAGCTCCAAAAGAATGGCCTTGCGCTATCGGTAGATCACGTACCGTGATCGTCCGTACCTACAACACGTAATGTAAGGATGAGCCACCGAGGCTCAGTAAGCAGAAATTATGCATGTATGCACGTGTCCTAACGATCGACAATCCACGACGTTGTTTTCTAACGCTCATACTCTTTTTCCGACTCATACTCTCTCATACTATCTTCTTGACTCGTACACTTTCCTTGTACTCTTACGTCATATGGGCCCTCGGCTTTCCATCCCACTATTTGCCATGTCATAGAGATCTCATGTGTGGAGGTTCACACACTAGAAGGTCACCCGAAGGAGTCTTCCCTTACTCAGTGTGGCCTCCACGCGGACGCTTCTCACTGGTAGCCAACACCGAGGCCACTAACCGCGGAGGTCACCCGAAGGAATCTTCCCTCCCGGTTAGTGCTTTACGCACTAGAAGGTCACCCGAAGGAATCTTCCCTCACTCAGTGCGTGCCCCGGGCCGCATCCTCCAGGTTGCATCTCCCGCATACGGGGTATTACCCCAGCCTCTTATACAGGCCTTATGGCTTCATTCACCATGGCTGCATAGGGGAGCCGTGACTCTTCGTTGAGTCGACACAAACGCCAATATCGGCGAGTATACCTCGCACACAGGCGATCTTATGCACGCTATTACCTCGCGTCTTACATACTATGTATGCGTGCAAGTGCTCATGCCATACTCATGTACACATGCAGGTCATGCTATCATGCATATAAAATAATCATATCGTAACGCACATGTTTCACATAGAATACACGAGCACGTAATTCACATGATTGGACGCAGGCAAGTTACGTGTCGTAGTTGAATTTCTACTTACCTGTGGTCCAAGCTTAATTAGCGTACGTCGTCGTTTGCTCCTAACGTTCGACCTTTTACATAAAATTATTGAAGTTTTAGTACATTGTTTTCCTTGGCTAATTCGTCGAGATAATTAAATTCCGTCTTATTAATTATTTGGACTTGTACAAATTTTCTAGTCTCCAAATTGTTCAATTTGCCTTATTTGAATTTTTATTAAGTCATTTGATTTCCTACCCTCGATTAAGTTAACTTAGGAAATTAATGTTGCACCCATACGTCTCGACGAAAGTCCCAAAATTGTGATTCGGTTTCGATCGAAACTTCTAAGTGTTCAATCCCACCTAAGTTGTTATTCCCAATTAAATTATAAGTCCAAACATTAAAATTCATAGCATAAGAAGCTCGGCGAAAGTGATTAGCTATTGAAATCTACTTCGCCCGATTCGATTTAATTAAATTGATGTACCCTAAACCCTAGTCTCGATCGATGGCTTGATAGGGTTGAGTTCCGCCGAGTTTTCTTTCGACCGAAACCCTTTTATGTTATTTCTTTCGATCAATCACATGGGATAGATTTTAGGTTTCGATTGATTTGGCTTATTCATACAAGTTTCGCCGAGATCTAATTCGATCGAAAGTAGACTTTTCGATCGAAACTCATTTATGCTAAATTCTAATTCAAATCGATGGTTACCTATGTTAGTTTCGCCGAGTCTTACGTCATCATGGCATCATCTGAGTTTCGATCGAAACTATGCATGGAACAAAGTTGCTTTCGATCAATTGCATGGATTTGGTACGAGGTTTCGATCGATACTCAAGTAATGAAATGAGTTTCGGTCGCAACTTATGACTTATTAAATTTACTATCTTGCAAATTGATTTAATCGAACTTAGATGTATTCAAATGTCGTTCGAAACTCTAGAATTAATTCCCTACTTTCGATCGAAAGTCCATTGGCTAATAGCACTCAATCGAAGCTCTAATTCCCTATTCACTTTCGATCGAAACCCTAAATTCATCCCATCGAAACTACATTTATCTCATTAACCTGGTCGAAACTCTTCAATTCCATCCCTTCTCTACCAAAATCGGTTGGTTCCTATCTCGAAAAATCAATTTCATGGTTCCCGAATCGTACATTGAGCAATCCCAACACTGATTTATCCAAGTAGGGACCTTAACATGAGCTTATGCCTCACACTTAGAATTTTCGCATTCCTTCTTAGACTATAATTTGCAATAATGACATTAATTCATCCCATACTACCAAAATTACGAATTGAAAGGCTTAGAAAGGAAGTTTACTTACAAATTTGAGATCCTAAGTTAGTCGATGTGCTTATGGCTTGGAGTTTGCCTCGGCTCCTTTCCTTCCTTAGGTTTTCGTTCCTTAAGTGAGGTTATGGGGTTTTGATTTGTTAGATTAGATATTTTCCTTTACATAGGTTGAGGGAACATAGCTTAGTATGTGGTCCTTCCTTAATTCAAGGAATAATGTCTCAATTTTGGTTTCTTGCTATTTGGGCTTATTATGAAGTCCTAGCCCAACAATAGTTAAGTTCCTAGTCCATAGGGAACCTTAGCCCATATAAAATTGCATCTTCCTCTCCTTTATTATTTTCGAAAATTCCTCTCATGAATTCGGGTCATCGTGAGCACATATCGTCATCATGTATTTGCATAAGGTTCACATCCACGTATTTGCACATAATTTTACATAAAATTTCCGGACACAAAATTCGTAAAATCACATAGACATATAACATTTGTGCAATTAACATGAAATCACGTGAATCGTACATGAAATTTATTGGCCGACCTAAATTGCGGGGACCGGGGTCCTACATCCTCCCCCTTAAGGAGGATTTCGCCCCCGAAATCAGCCCGTAGGAAACAATTCGGGGTAACGAGTTCTCATTTCTTCCTCCCATTCCCATGTGGCTTCTTCCGTAGATTGGTTCCGCCACAGTACTTTTACTAAGGGAATATCCTTATTCCTAAGCCTCTTAGTCTCGTACATCAATATCTCCACCGGAATCTCTTCGTAACTCAGATCCGGTTTCAATTGTTGATGTCGGGACTCGTTCCCTAGAACATGATTCGGGTCAGCTAGATACTTCCGTAGGGTTGAGACGTGGAACACGTCATGTACTTGTGACAGCGATGCTGGCAGCTCTAGTCGATAGGCTACCTCACCAACCCTTTTTACGATTTTGAATGGCCCAATGTACCTAGGGCTTAGCTTTCCTTTCTTCCCGAATCTTTTCACGCGCTTCATTGGCGATACCTTAACGAACACCATATCATCTTCTTCCAATTCCAGTGGTCGACGTCTTCGATCTGCGTAACTTTTCTGTCGACTCTTTGCCGTTTGCATTCTTTCTCGTATTTTAGAAACGGCTTCCGTCATTTCTCGTACTATATTGGGGCCTAACATCGCCCGTTCTCCGACCTCATCCCAATGTACTGGGGACCTTCACCTACGCCCATATAGCGCTTCGTACGGGGCCATCCCAATGGTGACGTGGTAGCTATTGTTGTACGAAAACTCGATCAGTGGGAGGTACCTACTCCAATTCCCTTTGAAATCGAGTACACACACTCGGAGCATGTCCTCCAGTGTCTGAATTGTTCGCTCGGATTGACCGTCCGTCTGCAGATGGTAGGCGGTACTAAAAGATAGCTTCGTTCCCATCGCCTTTTGCAAGCTCGTCCAGAATTTCGACAGAAATCCGGAGTCGCGATCCGAGACTATCGACGATGGAACGTCGTGTAGTCATACTATCTCCTGAATGCACAGCTCCACGTATCGTTCCATGGAGAACGTCGTACCAATCGGTAGGAAATGGGCAGACTTGGTTAATCGATCGACGATCACCCAAATCGCATCATGCCCTTTGGCGTTCTTCGGTAGCCCTACTACGAAATCCATGGTAATGTTATCCCATTTCCATTCCGGAATGGGTAACGGTTGCAGAGTTCCCGCCGGCCTTTGATGCTCGGCTTTTATCTGCTGACACGTCAGGCATTGACTTACGAAAGTCGCGATGTCCTTTTTCATGCCTGGCCACCAGTAATTTTCCTTTAAGCCTCTGTACATCTTCGTTGCTCCTGGATGTACAGAGTACGCCGTGGCATGTGCTTCCATCATTATCAGTCGTCGTAGTTCGGTGTCGTCTGGCACGTACAACCGGTTCTTGAAGTACAGCCGTCCGTCTTCCCGTATTATGAGGTCTCATGTCGGTTGTTCCGGTTGCGCTTCTTTGATCTTCGTGTAAAGCTCATCTGCTTCCTGTGCCGTCTTAATTTGCTCTAGCAGCTTCGGTTGCAAAGTTAAGGCTGCTAGTTGCGCCTCAACTTCGCCTAACCGTACGACTTCTACTTCTAGTAGTTGCAGTTCTGTACTCACTGCTTTTCGGCTTAAGGCATCGGCTACTACATTCGCCTTGCCTGGGTGGTAGTTGATCACGCAATCGTAATCCTTTACTAACTCTAACACCTCCTCTGCCTCATATTCAGTTCCTTTTGGGTAAAGAAGTACTTGAGGCTCTTGTGATCCGTGTATATCTCACACCGCTCTCCATAGAGTTAATGCCTCCAGATCTTGAAAGCAAAGACCACTGCCACTAACTCCAAATCGTGCGTCGGGTAATTCTTCTCGTACTCCTTTAGCTGGCGAGAAGCGTATGCTACTACATTCTCGTTCTGCATTAGCACACATCCTAACCCGTTCTTCGACGCATCACTATACACGGTGAACCCTCCAGTTCCCGAAGGTATCGTGAGAACTGGGGCCGTCGTCAGCCGTTCCTTCAGCTCTTGGAAGCTTCGTTCACATTCTGCGGTCCACTGAAATGGCGTGTCCTTCCGGGTCAGCCTCGTCAGTGTTGATGCTATCTTCGAGAAATCCTTGATGAACTTCCTATAGTAACCCGCCAGACCGAGGAAACTCCGTACTTCCGTTACATTGGTCGATCTGGGCCAGTTGCTAATGGCTTCTATCTTGTTTGGGTCTACAGAAATCCCTTCTCCTGATACTATATGCCCCAAAAAGGCGACTTGGTCGAGCCAAAATTCGCACTTCTTGAACTTGGCGTACAGTTGTTTCTCCCGTAGTGTACCCAGAACTATCCCCAGGTGTTCCTCATGTTCCTCCTTTGTCCTTGAGTAGATTAGGATGTCATCAATGAAGACGATGACAAATCTATCTAAGTATGGCTTGAACACCGGTTCATTAAGTCCATAAAGGCTGCCGGCGCGTTAGTCAACCCGAATGGCATCACTAGAAACTCGTAGTGGCCATAGCGGGTGCTAAAGGCCGTCTTCGGGACATCTTCCTTCCGAATTCTTAACTGATGATAGTCCGACCTTAGATAGATCTTAGAGAAAATTGTTGCACCTTGTAATTGGTCGAACAGATCGTCTATCCCAGGGAGTGGGTACTTGTTCTTGATCGTTAGCTTGTTCAGCTCCCCGTAGTCGATGCTAATCGCATGGACCCGTCCTTCTTCTTCACGAATAGCACCGGCGCTCCCCAGGGAGAGAAACTCGGCTGTATGAACTCCTTCTGCATGAGTTCGTCTAGTTGGTCCTTTAACTCCTTCATTTCCGTCGGTGCTAGCTGGTATGGGGTCTTAGATACTGGCGCCGCTCCAGGTACCAGATCTACGGCAAATTCTATTTCTCGCTCGGGTGGTAGTCCCGGTAGTTCCTTGGGAAATACGTCGGGGAAGTCCTTAACTATCGGCACTTCCTCGAATTTCGGGGAGGCGTTTCCTTCCGACTTGATAGCGAATACTAGATAGGCTTTGCACCCTGATTTGATCAGTCGTTGGGCTTTTAACATTGATATTCTAGAGATCATAGTCCCCTTGCTAGTTCCTACGAACTTGAGGGTTCATTCCGTCCGTATTGAGCGTGACTATCTTGCGGTGGCAGTCTATGACAGCTCCATACTTCGATAGCCAATCCATTCCGAGGATCACCTCACAGTCATTCATAGGAATTATATGAGGTCTATTGGTAGTTCCCTATCCCCGATTAGTATTGCGCAATCCCGTAGGACGTGGTCTGTTTGGGTGGGATTCCCGTTTGGAACTGTTACCCTAAACTCGCACTCAGCTCGGTGAGGCGTGACTCCTACTCTTGCGACGTACTTAGTAGACGCGAACGAGTATGTCGCTCCTGAGTCGACTAGGATGCATGTAGGGGTTTCATAGACGAGGAGGGTACCTGTTACCACGGCAGTTGTTTTCCGCTTCCTCGGAGGTTATGGTGAAAACCCTAGCCGGTACCCTTGGTGGTGCTGCCTGGTTTCCAGCTTGGCTTCCGGATCCGCTTTCCGGACATGCCCTTAGATAGTGGCCCGTCTTGCCACATTTGAAGCACGTAGCGTTCTGGGAGTTGCAAACTCCCGTGTGCCGCCGTGCACATTTCGGGCATACGGGTAGATGTAGCTGGGGTCTACCCTGGTTTGGGTTGAATGGCGGGGGTGGTCCAGGTCGGTTTTTGGAAGTTCGGCTTCCCACCCTTGCTACAAGCTACCGCTTTGGGTTGCGTCCGCTCCCTTGCGGCCCTTGCACGAACTTGCGCTTCGCTTCCGGGCGCGAGCAATTCTGGCCTCTGCCTGCTCTGCCACAAGCGCCCTCTCAGCCACTTGCGCATACGTGGCTCCTTGTACTCCTCCATACTCACATCCCGGTACAGCTCGGGCTTCAATCCTTCCATGAACCGCTCGATCTTGAGCGCGTCCGTACTAACCATGTGAGCAGCGAACCTTGATAGCTGCTCGAACTTCTTTCATGTACTCCGCCACCGTCATCGCCCTTGAGGAGGTGATGAACTCGTTCATTCGCTGGGCTCTGACAGGGGCAGTGTAGTACTTTCCTCTGAAGATCTCCTTAAACCGATCCCAGCTCATCGTTAATGGGTTCTCGATAGCTGAGATGGTGTCCCACCAGTGCCCTATGCTCCCCCTAACAGGTAGGCAGCGCACATAACTTCTCGCCTCAGGTGTGCGGCTGTGCTGGAACATGTTCTCCAGCGTCCTTAGCCAATCCTCGGCAGAGGTGGGGTCTACGGCATTCCCAAACAACGGAGGGTTAAGCTTTCTAATCTCACTATGCACCACAAGAGCTCACGTCCCTCAGGGACAATAACACAGTGGTCAATGTCGGATGGTCGAACCTAGGATGCACATCGTTCCCCTAGGTCGCGATATGAACCCGGTCGTCCCCGACTGTCCGGCGGTCGCACACGCTGGTAGCCCACGCTGAGGTCGCCTACACCAGGGTTCCACTCTGGGTCTCTTATACCCTCCAGGTCGCACCTTATCGCCACGGGCCATGCCCAACCATATCCATCGGATATCACATAAATATATATATAATAAAATAATAATAATAATAATAATAATAGTACGACGACGCTAAACGCCGCCCTGATAGCATATGAGACACCCCCTGACTCAACTGCGAGTCGACGCACTTGCCCACATATCATCATGCATACTCAGTCCCACGCCTCCCCCACGAGTTCGTGCGTGCACATGAATATGCATATGCAAATAAATGCAGCTTATGCTTACCACATGAAGGCATAACGATCAATTCACGTAATCATGCAATCACGTAGGCACATAGTTACACAAAACATATAACACACAAGTTATGTGTTGTAGTTGGATTTCTACTTACCTGTCGTCCGTGGGTTACCTGCTACTTGATCCGGCGAGACACTTAGACATTGACATTAGGATAAAAATAATTTGGCCAGTACCTTATCTAAGTTACTTGACTAGCCTTAGCTCGAATTTCCTAAGTGTTGAAATATTATTCCTAAGTCGTGATCTTCGATATATACTTAATTTGTGAGCTAATTTTAGACTTAGGATTCGTGAAATTTGAACTCACGAACTAACTTGGCTCTTTTGCATAAGCAATTTTACACCAATATAGGTCCGCGAACTTATATAGTTTGCGAAGCTTGTGTAATTCGTGAAATATCTTCACTATACTTCGCCAAGTTCATTTAGTTCGTGAAGTCCAATTAGCTAAGTGCTTGTGAATCCGTCGAGTTGATCCTCACACTTCGCGAACTTCCTTAGTTCGCGAAGTCTCTCATTATTGCCGAGTTCGCGGTACTTTGCAAACTTATATAGTTCGCGAAGTACCTATATCCAACTCGTGACATGATTCGCCAAGCTACATCATTCACGAAATGCCCTCTAATTCGCCGAGCTTGCCTAACTCGTGGTGTTTCATTGGTTCGGGAACTGTATCTTTGCGAACCCATTGTACTTACTTAGGGTTCGCGAACTTACTCAAGTTCTATAGTTCGTGAAGTCATCATCCCTATTTAGTTTGCGAACCTCATAATCCATCGGGCTTCTTTAGCTCGCGGCCCTACACTTTGCGCATCCACTTCGCGAATCCCTTGTTTCTTGAAGTTTCTTAGGGTTCGCAAAGTGCATTTCACCGAGGGTTCGCATATTAGGGTTCGTGACTTACCAATCCACAAAGTCAAATGCGCCATCCTAGCTTAATTCATGAAGTGCTTGGTTAGTTAACTAACTTACCCTAATTCATAAATTTCTCTAATTCGATAAATCCTTAGATTCTAACCTAAGTTCTTGATTTACGAACTACATATGACTCGTATAATTCGTGAAATGATCATGACATACTCCTAGACCTACTTCGCGAACTCTATTTATCATGCCTCTCGATTCGCGAATCGTATTACCCTGCTCGCAGTTCGCGAAGTTCGTGAGTTCGCCAAGTGGACCCACCCGCAAATTTGCCATTTCACGAACTAGGGTTCGCGGTTAAACGATTCGCGAACCTGCATGGAGTTCGCGAATTCTCATAGTTCGCGATATTATCTGAATTCGCCAAAGATCCGTGACTTAGGGTTCGCGAATTCAATTCGTGCAAGGTATATCCCAATTCGTGAAATTATCGACACTCTACACTCACTTCGCGAATTCATTTAGTTCGCCAATTGGACCCGATTCGCGAAACTGCCGAGTTCGCCAATCTTATTGGATTCGTAATGCTCGCTCAATTCGCGAACCACTCGATTCGCGAATCTCCAGGTTCACTTCGCGATCGACTCAGCTTCGCAAACCCTTTTAAGCCTCCACGTGGTTCGCGACCTTGCATGGAGTTCGCGAATTTCTCATAGTCGCGAAGTGCGTCGAGTGCCCATGGTTCGCGGTTTCGTTGGACCCGCGAAGCTCTCATTCGCGAATCTGTTCTGTGGTTCGCGAAGTTTGCGTTTCGCAAACTCCCTTACCGCTCATTTCGCGAATCCCCTTTTGTGGCTTGCACGGGATTCGCGACTTCCTTAACCCGCAAAGTTCCCACATTGCCAAACGTGTATTTCGCAAAGTGTCCCGCGTTCCATCTCGAGTTCACCAAACTAGCCTAGTTCGCGAAGCCAATTTCGCGAACCATTCCCAGTTCGCGAATCTCACACTTTGTGGTCCCTAAATAGGTTTAGTACTTTGACTCCCATGAAACTTCGATAAAAAAGTGCCTTTTTCTCAAGAACGCTATGGAGATCGTACGAATCTGAGAACCCTAAAACTTGCGATCTAAACTCTATTTTCTCAAGAGCAAATTTGACTACCCTCTGGACCTTAAATATTTTTCCCAAACTCTCGTGAGCTACTCGTACAAACCCTAATCCTCTAGCACTTTCGTGGCTATAAGTTCCTTAACCATGGTCTAGAGCTAAAACACCAAGTCGAACAAGAAGGTATTCATTTCGAGGATTAAGATTCGCACAAAACCTAGTAATTAACATCTCGTGCTTATAATCCTTAAAACACCCTATTACCTAATTGAGAAGACCAGAAATCATAGGGAGAATTCGTACCTCTCCAAGCTTTTAGTTCGATTCCTTCATTCTTCTATCCTAAAGGTCTCGTTAGTTTCTTGGTAATGGAGTTTATGGTATTGAAACGTTGGAGATGAATATTGAAGTGTGGTGATGGGACATGGCCATCGAAAATATCCCCTAATTTGGGGACTTGTTTCTAGAAGCTATTTCCAACAGTTTTGGGCCAAAGAAATCAATTTACTAGCCCTGTTATTAGTTATTAAACCCTCATAGGTTTGGGTCACTTTGTTTCAAGGGGATATATTATTTGGTCCACACTTATTAAATTGACTTGGGCTTGAGTTTTTAGGTTTCAACCTAGTCCAATTGCAATTATAGCCCAGATTTTGTCTCACTAATATTATCTTTCCAACTTCCCTTCTTTATATGTTTTCGAAAATTCCTATTAATTCAAATATTATTTAGGCACGTATTTGGTTACACAAAATGAGTAAAATCACGTAAGCACATAATTAACGCACAATATTCACAAAATCACATGGGCACGTAATTAATTCCCGAAATTCATGTAGTCACATAGACATAATTAATACATGTAATCTTCACATTCTCCTTTAACTTCTATTAATTTGGGCCAAGTTGTAATTTATTTGGGCCTTAGTAAATGTTATTTGGGCTAATCTATTTAATTTAATATAGATTATTTATTGATTTTCCACTTAATTGGGCCAAGATTATTTGGGTCAAATATTAACTAGGTCGAGTTCCTCGTTCGTCATTTAATCCGTTTGAATACCAACTTCATCTATCCAATTTGTACAAAATAATTTACGCCCTTAATCCCGTATTTTAATTACGGGTATTACAGTCTATGTCGCTCAGCCAGAAGGCTTTGTTTATCAAGAACACCCTGGTCACATCTATCGACTGGACAAAGCCCTCTACGGACTCAAACAAGCCACGTGCTTGGTATGAGGTCTTGAGCGATTTCCTCGTGAAGTCTGGATTCATTCGAGGAACGATCGATACGACCCTCTTCATCAAATGGCAAGACAAAGATCTGATGGTTGTCCAAGTTTACGTAGAAGACATCATCTTCGGATCAACCAATCCACGGCTCTGCAAGAGGTTTGGTGAATTAATGAAGAACAAGTTTGAAAAGTCACATGGGAGAGATGCAATTTTTCTTAGGACTCCAAGTTAGGCAGCTCGAAGATGGCATCTTCATAAGTCAGACGATATATCAAGGACATTCTGTAGAAGTTCCATCAAGATCAGAGCAAGCCTCTCAGCACTCCTATGTCAACAAGCTGCAAGCTAGATGACGATCCCACAGAAAATGCGGTCGACATCAGCTATATCGCAGCAACATCGGCTCTCTTCTCTATCTCACCTCAAGCCGGCTGGATATTATGTTTGCCACATGCCTCTGTGCCCGTTTCCAAGCCGATCCCAAAGAATCTCACATGCTCGCGGTCAAACGGATTCCTCGCTACCTCAAGGGAACCTCAACCCTAGGTTTATGGTATCCTAAGGACACAAATTTCAAATTAATTGGCTATACTGACACTGATTATGCAGGTTGCCTAATAGACATGAAAAACACATCTGGTGGCGCTCAATTTCTAGGCGAAAAGCTGGTTTGCTGGTCATCAAAGAAACAGAACTGCGTCTCAACATCGACGGCTGAGGCAGAATACGTCGCGGTCGGCAGTTGTTGCTCGCAAATGCTGTGGATGTCATTTACAGTGATAGCCAAAGTGCCATTGCGATTACGTGTAATCATGTTCACCACTCAAGCACAAAACACATAGATATTAGATATCATTTTATAAAAGATCACGTAGAAAAAGGCACCATTGACATGTATTTCGTGAACACGGAGGTTCAACTAGCTGACATTTTCACCAAGGCATTGGATGAAAAACGATTCCAATTTCTTGTCGGAAAATTAGGCATGCTGAATCTTCCGTAATATGTGCTTTACGTGCTCCTATGCGCTTTCATATGTCCTCTTCTATGTGTTTTCACTATTAAATGTTATATATTGCGTGAAAATAAGAAGATAAAATAATTTATAAAATAGAATTATTCTAATAAAATAAAATTCAAAAATATTATATACTTATAATATTAGGGGAATGTTATATCTTTAGGATGTTTAGATTTCCGTGATATGCGACAGGTTAGTTGCTTAATTTTGTTAGTCTAGTCGCATTCTTGTGTTTAAAAGGTCATTAGTTTGCTCCATTAGACACAAAGCCACTTCATGTAAGTGAGAATTCTAGCCTTCTTAT
>JAPQWV010004828.1:0-26000 GCA_027422505.1 Craterostigma plantagineum
AAAAGGTGAAAAAGTGTATATTTTGACACGTCTTTTAAGAATATTTAATAGTGTTATATTGATTGTTTTTAGTAGTTTTTTTCTATAAAAGGAAATGTCCAAAACGGTTTGGGACGCCCGATATAGTAAAATGTCCAAAACGGTTTGGGACGGAGGGAGTATATTATTATTAAAAGATATATATGGAGATAAAGTGCTATTTATACTATATATAAACCCTTGTTTATTACCCTGAATGGATAATTCTAGGTACTACCTTCAAAGGAGCAGTTGAGAATCTTGACATCATCGTACAAAACCCTAAAAGAGTGTGGCTTCTCAGAGGACAAGTTCTACATTCATTGTGATGCTGCATTGTTAGGCTTTGTTGTTCCTTTCCTTAACAAGGTAATCCATACACAATTATAGGGGTGTTCAAAAGTTGGTAAACCGACCGTACCGAACCGATACCGAAAGTTCGGTACAAACCGAATACCGAAATTTCGGTTCGGTTCGGTATTCGGTATAAAAAAATTTGAACCGAAATTTTTCGGTAATTTCGGTTCGGTAGACAGGTAACCAAATTACCGAAATATTTATAATAATATATAATTACAGAAATATATATTATACATAATATTAATATATATATATACAATTTAAACATAAAAATAAAATAAGAAAAAATAATAAAAATAGGGAAAAATAAGAAAAAAATAATAAAAAATAGGAAAAAATAATTTAAAAATATAAAATATGAAGAATTAAATATATCTACTTTCATAAACATTAATTTTTCTACTTTTTAGTTTATTTCGGTTTTTTCGGTTATTTACCGAAAATAACCGAAATTTTTCGGTTATTACCGAACCGAACCGGTTACTTCGGTTCGGTATTCGGTATGAGATTTTTAAAACCGAAAATTTCGGTTACCGGTTGTTCGGTACGGTACGGTACGGTAATTACCGTTTGAACACCCCTACACAATTATCCCTTTTCTCTTTGTATCTCAAGATTGACTGTAATATATCCATGTACAGGTGTCAAGATATACCTTCAAGAATAAGCCTATTGAAAGCGTGAGCATATCGGGCCATAAGTTCTCGGTTCTCCTATGCCATGCGGCGTTGTACTAACTAGGAAGAAATACAGGGAAATTCTTTCTAAAAACGTCGAGTACATAGGCACGATAGACACCACAATCTCTGGAAGTCGCAGTGGCCATGCGCCCATTTTCTTGTGGTACACGATGAGCTTAAAGGTCGAAATGGACTTAGAAAAGACGTCGAAACGTGCCTTGAAAATGCCCGTTACCTGAAAAATCGCCTTCGAAGCGCGGGAATAAGTGCGATGCTCAACGAAGGTAGTATTACTGTTGTTTTCGAGCGCCCTAAGGACGATGAGTTCACTCGTTATTGGTTACTGCAATGCTTTAAGAATACTGCTCATGTTGTAGTAATGCCACATGTCAGTACTGAGATGTTGGATCGTTTCATGGAAGATTTTATTCGAAAACGGAAGACTTGGTACGAAAATGGAAGGAAGAACAATAACAAACCTCCATGCGTTGCTGAAGAAATTGGGGTTTTGAACTGTGCTTGTGCGATTCATTCTTAGAATTGATGAAGAGGCTTGCATTCAAATTAAGTTGAGTTTCTCGATATTTATGAAAAATATTAGCTGTTGTTGTGATCAATAAGAGACTATATATTGCGGTACTCATTGTGATTTAATAAATGTTACCTTATTGTGATTACCTGATTATCTAAAGACTAAAAGTGGTGATCCAAAAATGTAATAGGACCAGTGTTGTAAAATGCGGGCTAGGCGGCCGCCTAGTCGCTAGGCGCCGGCCACCGAGGCGAAAAGTGCTTATTCGGCCAGGATAGTCGCTGTTTCCGACTAATCGCCGCCTAGCCCGCTTAATCGGCGCCCAGACCGAATAATGGGCCGATTAATCGGCCCATATAAAAAAATTCGGCCCATATAGAAGAAACACAAAATTAAACTTATATCGGGCCATATAAAAAAATTGGCCGTATAGAAGAAATTCAAAAAATGAAACTTAAACCATAATGTAGGCCCATCGCTGGTGATGTTCGCCTCACGTTGTAGGCACAGTTGAGCTCTATCCCCTTATATAGATGTGTTTCTCAGACAATTTCAATATAGGAATCGGTGTGGGACAAAGAGTAAAGACAAACCCCACATAACTCTCTCAGCGAAATAACTAGTAAAATAATATTCATATTACAACTTGAAAAAGTCACTAGTTTAGTGGTTTAAAGCTTTTTTTCCCTCTTCTTGACCTGGGTTCGAATGCCATATATATAAATATTTTTTACAACTTTATACTATAGAATTAGAGTAATTTCAGTACACTACTTAGTTTATTCTTAACAATAGGAGTAATTTCAGTATTTTTTTACAACTTTATACTACAGAAATATTAAACTGAAATATAAGCCTATATAAATAGAAATGGAAAGATATATATATATATATATATATATATATATATATTATATATATAAACTGAAATTAAAATAATACATAAATAATATATATTTTGAAACATAAAATATATATAAAGTGAAATAAAAAAAATTGTTGTGATTTACATCATTATTTAAAATGCTTAGATAGATTTGATGTACATTATTTTTCATAGAATGTTTACATAATTGATAAGTATAAATAATAAAAAATATATATACCGCTAATTTCCGCCTAGAAACCGCCTAGGCCCGCCCCGCCTAGGCGGCCTAGGCGCTAGGCCCCCTCGGCGCCTAGGTAGCGCCTAGCGCTTTTTACAACCTTGAATAGGACACAGCTCTGACATTTTCGTTTAGGACATGTTTGTATTTTCTCGATCAACCTTACCCTTTCTTGTGAACTTTATATCGTGTGCAAAATTAAATGCACCGCAGCAAATGTTAGAACACGAGTATACGATATATATCTATCTATTCAATCTTAGCTTTGATACCAAATATTTTTTTTGAAATAATGAATAGTCATTCCTACTGAATAGAGATCCGCCGACAATAATGTCGCCAAATATTGGGACGGAGGTGTACAACCAGTCGCATTCCACCCTAGATATTTAGCTAATGTATGAGCTACGGCATTACCCTCCCTTTTAATAAAGGAAAAAGAAACGTATTCGAAAGAAGCCATCAAGGACGCACAGTCTCGTAAAATACTTCCTATTGTAGACGACTCAAAACAGCGTCTGTGTAAAGCATTGATGATACCCTGGCAATCCCCTTCCACAATAATGTGCCTCCATCCTTCAGCTAGCGGAAACCGAAGTGCCTCCCGTGCGGCTGTAGCTTCTATCACTTCTGGGTCTTGTATTCCTCAATAAAACGGGTCCACCATCGCATACATACACCATGCTCATCCCGCACAATAATGCCGAAAGACGCCCCAAGCCTAGCTTTGTGGATAGCGCCATCGAAATTCATTTTAATCATTCCATTAGCCGGGGAACACCATTTCGTTGGCGCGCATTGTCTCAACCTTTCGATGGTCGTAGCTGCCTCTTTTTCGCGGCCAAGCTCCGGCCGATTTTTATTGCAGTAGCCACATCAACATGTATCCCCTCGAATAGCCACTTATTGCGGGATCGCCAAATTTCCCAACACACCAAGAAGGAGACGGTCGAAATCAGCTGCCTCAAGAGCATCCGACATATTCGAAGCCAGGCCTTGGCCGAGCCTGTCCAAGAACGAATAAGGTGCATTGGAAAACCAGACGTAACCCAGAAGGGCTTCGACACCGGACATATTGTAAAGATATGCCGAGCATCTTCCATGCTGAATCCACATCGCCTGCAGCTTTCAGATGATAAATATTTCCGGCGGACCAAGTTCACGGCCGAGGCAAGGAGATTGTGTGCAACTCGCCATGCAAATAGTTTTACACGAGGTGGGACGTTCGACTTCCATAAGAATGACCACAATGACTTCCCCGAGCTTGGTTCTGCGTCGGAAAGATTATCCTCTGACATAGCAACCCAAAAAGCTAATTTTACAGTAAATTGGCCATTTTTCGAATAATGCCAAATAATCTTATCAGGGGATGATTCGGTACTTAACGGCTGGCCAAGAATGTATTCGGCGTCTCCTGTAAAAAACAAGGACCGGACAAGTGTCTCGTTCCACGTGGGTAAGAACGGATGACGGAGATCACAAACTTTCAAATCCGCTGTCGCCGGGGTAGACGGTTGTTATAGGCTTAAAAGTGCGAGGTCGGGGGAGCCATGGGTCTGACCATATCCGGACCTGAGATCCTGAGCCAACCTGCCACCTAACACCGAGCTTGAGAATGTTTTTTGCCTCAACGATGGCTCGCCAGGTTAAAGATGGGGTTGTTCTCAAAGTAGCCTTAAGGAAGTTACCGTCGGGGAAGTACTTCGCTTTAAGAATCTTAGCCAACAGACTCTCTGGTTTAGTGAGGATACGCCAGGCTTGCTTAGCCAAAAGGGCAATGTTGAATTGACGCAGCTCTCGAAAACCGATACCACCAAGCGCTTTCGGCCGACACATGCTTCTCCATTTCACCCAATGAATCCCCGCTTGGGTCGATGATCCCCACCAATATCGTGCAATAAGCTTCTGAAAATCACCTAAGATGTTCTTTGGAAGTAAAAAGCAAGACATTGCATAAGTGGGAATAGCTTGGAGGACCGCCTTGATTAAAACTTCTCTACCAGCTTGGGATAGAAGTTTCTCCGACCATCCTTGAACTCGCTTCCAAACCCGATCTCGCAACATAGCAAATACCTCCCGTTTAGGGCTGAAAACGAGCCGAGCTGCTCGCGAGCCGCTCGCGAGTAGCTCGGTCAAAGCTCGGCTCGAGCTCGGTCAACGTCGAGCTCGAGCCGAGCTCGAGCCTCGACTTTTCACAATCGAGCCGAGCTCGAGCTTCTGTATGTTGGCTCGATAACTCGTCGAGCTTTTCGAGCCCAATTTTTTCTTTTTTTAATAATATATATGTTTATTATTATTATAATAATTAAATATAATATATTATATATTTTTTTATGACGAATCGAGCTTTTCGAGCTGAGCTCGAGCAGCTCGATGGTTATCGAGCCGAGCTCGAGCCTCGACTTTTCGAGCTCGATCGAGCTCGAGCCGAGCTCGAGCCCACTTACACATAATCGAGCCGAGCTCGAGCCGGGCCATGCTCGGGCTCGGCTCGGCTCGTTTTCAGCCCTACTCCCGTTGTTGCGGCCTACAATGGATGGCAGGCCTAAATAAAAGATCGTGGCGTGCACTAGGATCGATATTGAGAACATGGCAACATGCAGCTCTTAGTCCCTCATCCACATTTGGTGAGAAGGTGGCCGATGACTTAGCAAAATTTACGAGCTGGCCGAGGCTCAACCGTAAGTATCGATGATCATCTGAATTGTATTGAGCCTCTAGGGTTGCTTTGGTGAAGATGAGCGTATCGTCCGCGAAGAGCAAGTGAGATATGGAGGGGGCATCACGTCTCACCGAAACACCATGTAATGCTCCATTATTTTCAGCCGCCTGCAATAAAGTGCTAAAAGCCTCCGCACAAAAGAGGAATAAGTAAGGCGATAAAGGATCACCTTGACGTAAGCCCCTCGTCGGAATAACGCTACCAAAAGAAGATCCATTAAGAATAAAAGAGAAGGACACTAAAGAGACACACGAAATAATTTTTTGAATAAAAGTACCATGAAACCCAACTTGCGCATAACCTTAGCAAGAAATGACCATTCCACGCGATCGTATGCTTTGCTCATATCCAGTTTGAGGGCACAGAAGCCCTCTCGACCCGTCCGTTTTTGTTTCATGGCATGGTTAGTTTCAAACGCAACAAGGACGTTATCAGTTATAAGCCTATTTGGAATAAACGCTGATTGGGAGGGTGAGATGATAGAGTCCATAATGTCCTTCAACCTGTTAGTTATACAATTTGATGCATGCAATATAGGACATTACACAAGCTGATAGGACGAAAATGAGAAAGCTGCTCAGGTTTTGAACTTTTGGTATTAAGACAATGTGTGTGTCATGAAATAAAGAGGAGGTAACACCGTCGTTAAGGAAATCAAGAATGCACTAGGACGTATCGTTACGGACAAGCTCCCAAAATGTTTGGTAAAAGATTGGTGAGAAACCGACCCGGGGATTTATATGGAAACATACCTGAGAGCGCTCTCTCGACTTTTAAATATAAGGGGGTGTTTGTTTCCGGTGATCCAACATCACGGTGATACTCACATCACCATGAAGTGTATATCACCGTGATATATGTCATTACTGTGTTTGTTTTAGGGTGATATTTCGTTTTGCGTATCAATGTTTTGTGTTTGTTTAATCGCAGTGATGTCCGGGGTGATGTTGTGTAAATGTCATATTTAACCTTATGTATATATGTAGTAAAAGTGTTTTGTTCATTTAAGGTAATATTTAACGTGATAGTTATTAATATTTAAAAATCAAGTTATTTTTAACTATTAGTTATAAGCATGTTATATATTCATCAATAGAATTATTATATTTTCCATGCTTAAACATATATTTTTTAACCAACTATTGATTATAATTTACTTATATAATTCTTCAATAGAGATTTGTTATGGTGCCCACCTACCGTGAGCAACCACCGTGAGCACCATAAACAAATTTCTCATTTTTGCTTCTTTTCGATTCCCAATGCCGGCAACACCTCCGTAGACCCTCTCATATCCATTGCTAACCTAATACGCCCCTCCAACACGTTAATTTTAAGAAAATCATCACCTCGGTACGTCGTCACCTCGATTTAGGTAGCAATGGATATGAGAGGGTCTACGGAGGTGTTGCCAGCGTTGGGATCAAAAGAAGCAAAAAGTTAGAGATTTGCTTATGGTGCTCACGGTGGTTGCTCAAGGTAGGTGGGCACCATAGCAAATCTCTTCTTCAATATAAGATATTTTTTTAAGCTTTAATATATAATCAATTAATAATTATACGTATTTTCTATAATCCTTCGACATAGTTCTTTTATTTGAGCACAATTTTTTTAAAGATTTTAATATGTTGGTTATGTAACGAAGGGATAATTTTGCCCAAGTATTATTGAAAATATCACCTCATCACGGTGATGGAGGATCTCTTTTTGGGGTAATCCAAAAGCTCGAATATCACCCCGTTTTTATCACATCGGTGATCCTTCATCACGATGGTGGCTCATCACCCACGCTAACCAAACGCGGTGATTAGGAAGCCGTAGAAGGATCACGGTGATGTTTTGGAGGATCAACCAAAACAAATACCCCTTAAATGTTCAAATTCAGATGTATTAACTCCTTTCTTTCATACAGGCCAATCATTTCTTTCGTATTATAAGCAAAAGAATGTAGTTCTATGGAAGAATTTAAATATGCTTGTGCGTTCGGGTTATATTTTGTGAATTGAAATATGATTATCCGATTATAATATTATTAGTTAGCTTCCGTCTAAAGTGGGTTTGGCATGACTTAGGACTCTTCCCTATTAATTTGTAACGGACTCAGGCCGCGCTCCGTCTCAGGAGAAAGCCATCCTAGCCCGTGCCAAACCCCGAATAAGCGGAATTGACCAGGTAGACCTGCTATACCCAATTGCTTTATAATTAGGTACTCTCAATGTAGACTATATGTGATGAGAGTGTTGCAGCCATGACAGGATGATATGTGGAGAAATATATGTAGCACTACGTTCATCACAATGAACAAAATTATTCACGTCCATTGACCTTATATATTCCGACGTGTCATTATCAAAAGCCTATGGACAATGTAAGTTTGCGAATTTGCAAGACTGCTACTTCGTAAGGCTTACATCAATGTAAGACTGAGATTTACGACTTTCTAAATTAGACCAGTGTAAGACTACTGATCTGTGTAAAATTGCAAAATTGCTTGTCAACTATGTAACCCTAGCTTTATAAGATTGCAAACAGGCAAGACCGATCACAACAGTGTAAACTATAAGATCTCGCAAGACTCATAATAGCAACATGAGACTGTTCCTCCTGGAATGTAAGACTGATACAATGGCTCTAAAAACGCAACCAAACTATATATTTAGATTTTAAACCCATACGTTGGCACTTCAGTGACTTTCTGTTGTTCTACTCATGGATGATATCTTCAATTATCAATAAAGGAGGATAATACGGGTATGCCATGATGAAAGATGAAATTCCATGATGAAAGAAGAAAGAGAAAATAGTGCAAGACAAATACGATACCACAAAGTTGAAGGATTCGTACCGGATTAGCCGCGTTAGTTAGTCTGATTTTACAAAATTTATCTTCATTCGGATTTGTCGCTACTTTTTTAGAACCTTTGTACTGTTACCAGCGGAAGAAGGGACAGGCTGGGAAATAATTTGAGGATAGGCAACATTAAAAGCTAATCAATCCCTTTCGAGATACATTAATCCATAAATATACTCCTAAACTAAATTGATAAATATCTACATTATATGTTAGACAATTAAAATAAAATATCTATCTTCCATCAATATACACTTTAAAGGAAATAATTATCTTATACTATTATGATGTATACGTCAAAGTTATCATTTATGAAAGCAATCTATCTATTGATCGATGATACAACCATTTGATGTATCGTCAGCTATGTCCTTTGATGTCCCTTTGAACGCCCGCGATGTAGATGATACGACCATTTGATGCATCATCAGCTATGTGAGGTGTTGTAAAATATAATAACGATTACGTGTTTTATTAATTACGATTATAGTAATATAGAGAGATAACTAGAGACATAATAACTTATTTATTAATACTTAACCATTTACACAATCCCAAATCACATATTCATACTACTACAAATTCACTATTACACCTAAAATTTACAACATTTATTATAACAATACACATCATCTTATCAATTAATACACATCTAATTTTTACAACACTCAATATAATACCTCCAAATACAATAATTCAATAACAATATAAAACATGCACATCATTAGTATTATTTCTTAATATTCATAACACTCCCCCTTGGATGTTTTTTCAAAGAATATGCCTCGTTAAAACCTTATTAGGAAAAACCTAGTGGGATAAAAACCTAATGAAGGAAAAGAGTACATCATTCTTTAGATACGCTTTTAGTTGTTGCCTCATTAAAAACCTTACTAGGAAAAACCCTGTGGGAAAAACAATAGTGAAGGGAAAAAGAGTGCAACGCGTATTTACTCCCCCTGACGAGGATGTCCTTTAAGATCTCTAAGTTTTCGGACTCCAATTGCATATACCAAAATTTTCAAGAATTCTTGGAGGAAGTGCCTTAGTAAATAGATCAGCAAGATTTTCACTTGATCGAACTTGTTGTACATCAATATCACCATTTTTCTGAAGTTCATGCGTAAAGAAAAATTTTGGTGATATGTGTTTTGTTCTATCACCTTTGATATAACCTTCTTTTAATTGAGATATGCATGCTGTATTATCTTCAAATAATATTGTAGAAGGTAATTTCTCAATACATAGTCCATAGGTGTCTTGAATGTGTTGTATAGATCTTATCCAAAGACATTCTCGACTTGCCTCATGAATCGATAATATTTCAGCATGATTTGAAGAAGTAGCAATTAAGGTTTGTTTAACCGATCGCCATGGAATAGTTGTACCTCCATGTGTAAATAAGTAACCTGTTTGCGATCGTCCATTATGCGGATCGGATAGAAATCCCGCATCTGCATAGCCAACTAAACTTGATTGTGAATCATTCGAATAAAATAATCCTGCATCCGTAGTTCCTTGAAGATAACGGAATATTTGTTTGATCCCATTCCAATGTCGTCTAGTTGGTGAAGAACTATATCTTGCTATAAATTCACTGCAAATGTTATATCGGGTCTAGTATGACTTGTAAGATACATTAATGTAAGAAATACCAAGTATTTCTTCATTATCATCGCATGGTCTGAACGGATCTTTATTCACATCAAGGGATCGTACTATCGTTGGAGTAATTAATGGATGCGCTTTGTACATATAAAATCTTTTCAAGATCTTCTTTGTATAAGTCTCTTGATGGACAAATATTCCGTTGTTTAAATATTCAATTTGTAGTCCGAGACAAAATTTCGTTCTTCCAAGATCTTTCATTTCGAATTCTCGTTTTAAACATGTAATAGCTTTATTTAACTCTTGAGAAGTTCCTATTATATTTAAGTCATCAACATAAACGGCAATGATGACAAATTCATTTCCACTTTTTCTCATGAAGATACAAGGGTATGTTTGATCATTTTTATACCCCTCTTTTAGTACATAATCACTTAAACGATTATACCACATACGCGCTGATTGTTTTAAATCCGTAGAGCGATTTATTCAACTTTATTGAGTACTCATTTCGAGATCCTGAATTTTCAGGCAAACGAAACCCCTCAGGGAGTTTCATGTAGATGTCACTATCGAGTGTTCCATACAAGTATGCAGTGACAACATCCATAAGATGCATATCAAGCCCTTCACGTACTGCCAGACTAATTGGATAACGAAAAGTTGTTGCACCCACCACAGGAGAATAAGTCTCTTCGTAATCAATGCCAGGTCTTTGAGAAAAGCCTTGAGCAACAAGCCGTGCTTTGTATCTCACAATTTCACACCGTTTTCATTTTTCTTTCTAATAAAAACCCATCTATATCCAACCGCTTTACATTTTCTGGAATACGGACCACGGGTCCGAATACTTTTCGTTTCTCAAGTGATTTTAATTCTGTCTCAAATTGCATCTTTCCATTTTGGCCAATCACTTCTTTGTCGACATTCATTTATAGATTTTGGTTCATGATCCTCATTTTCATTAATATCATGTAGCGCTACGTTAAATGAGAAAACATCGTCAACGTTGACTTCTCAACGGTTCCATCTTATTCCATTATGGGCATAATTTATTGAGATCTCTTCATTTTCACAATTTTCAGGTACCTGATCATATTTATTTATGCCCATGGACTCTCTTAGAGTTGACGTGTCCTCGATTTGACCATCTATTTTATTTGCTCCTTTTCTTTTACGAGGATTCTTGTCTTTGGATCCCGAGGGCCTACCACGTTTCAACTGTGGTTTCAGCTCAATTTTATTATTATAAATATCATTAGAAGTATCAATTCTAATACGAGCATTAACAGCTGGTATATGCGATTTAGTAACCTTCTTCTGGTCAGTAAACTGTCTGGCAATTGATTTGCTAAATTTTGTAAACGAATTATCTTTTGAACTTCAAGTTCACATTCTTTTGTACGAGGATCAAAATGTGCCAATGATAATTCATTCCAACTAATATCTTTAATCAGCTGTTTGTTTTCTTTATCTCCCCTAATGTTGGAAATTTGATTCATCAAAATGACAGTCGGCAAATCGAGCCGTAAATAAATCTCCTGTCAATGGTTCTAAATATTTTAGTATTGACTTAGATTCAAATCCAACATATATTCCCAAACGCAAACGCAACATTGCGTGTTGATAATAATGATACATGTGACCATTTAGTTGATGCATCAATTAAAACCATGAAGTATCTAAATGGACCACATGATGGATGAATTGGTCCACAAATGTCGCCTTGAATACGTTCTAAAAACGTAATAGATTCATTCTTCAATTTTACCGTGATGGTCTAGCGATTAACTTTCCTTTCGAGCAAGCATCACATGATAACTCATTAGATTGAATAATCTTCTTATTTTTAACGTGTGTCCACATGAGTTCTCAATTATCCTTCGCATCATAGTTGAACCAGGATGGCCTAACCGGTCATGCCACACTACAAATAAATCATTGTTTATAAAATTCGACTCAATTGCATTACTATACGCATAGTATAAACCGGAGGATAATGCGGATAATTTTTCTATAACGCATTTCTTATTTAAAATCACATTTGTGATTTGAAGGTATTCATTTTCACCTTCTTTTGTAGTCTCAATATGATATCCGTTTCTACGGATGTCTTTAAAACTCAATAAGTTTCTATGAGACTTCGAAGAATATAATGCATTTTCAATATGCAATTTTGTTCCTCCGGATAATAAGATATTTGCTCTTCCAGAGCCTTCAATCAATTTTGTAATTCCTGAAATAGTATTAACATTTGCTTCTTGAGTAATCAGTCGGATGAAATATTTTCTTATCCGTGAGTATTGTATGAGTCGTTGCGCTGTCCACAAGACATATATCTCCACGTGTGTCATTCCTCAAGAAAATAATAAAACACATTAATTATTAATTATACATAAATTCATCATAATACAACACACATACGTACATAAAATTCATGATAATACAGCACACATACGTAAATAAAATTTATATAATACAGCACACGTACATAAAGTACGATAGACAATAATAAGTCTTTTATTCATTATGATCGACGAGAAATTCTTCAAGATCCAAGTGGGGAATATCGTCGAGGTTGAGATTAGAACCTACTTCATCTTGGACAAAATTAGTCTCAACTTTCTTCCTTTTTCAAGCGATTTTTGATAGAGCTCAACAAGATGTTTTGCCACACGACAAGTACGAGCATAATGACCTTTCATACCACAACGAGAACATGGTTCATCGAATCGCCTTTTTGATTGTTCGCCAGTTTCCTCTTTGTTTTCATTTTTCCTTTTCTGATGAAAATTATCATAATTACCATAATGCTGTCGGCTACGGCCACGACCTCGGCCACGACCACGACCACCTCCACGAACTCGATTATTATACCTGCCACGCCCACGAAAGCCATTGCCTCGTTCACTTTGATAAGTGTTCATATTGACTTCAGGAATGGGAGCAGAGCCTGTTGGTCGTGATTGATGATTTTTCAATAAAAACTCATTATTTTGTTCAGCAACGAGGAGACATGAAATTAATTCTGAATATTTCTTGGAACCTTTTTCACGATATTGTTGTTGTAACAACAAATTCGCTGCATGGAACGTGGTGAAGGTTTTCTCCATCATACTTGCTTCTGTAACTTCCTGTCCACACAATCTTAATTGTGAAGTAATTCTGAACATAGCAAAATTATAATCACTTACAGATTTATAATCTTGGAACCGTAAGTTTGTCCATTCATATTGGACATTTGGTAGGATCACAGTCCTCCGATGGTCATACCTTTCTTTTAGATTAGTCCACAAAATAAGTGGATCTTTCACAGTAAGATATTCCACCTTTAGACTTTCATGAAGGTGGTGACGGAGAAATATCATGGCCTTGGCCTTGTCTTGGCTCGATGCCGTATTATCAGCTTGTATAGTAGTTCCCAGGCCTTTCGATTCAAGGTGGATATCGGCATCCAAAATCCATGACAAATAGTTCTTGCCCGTGATATCCAGAGCAACAATATCAAGCTTTGAAGATTCGACATTTTACTATCACAGAATAAACAATTGGTTAAGAAAAAAAGTTCGAAGCGTAAATAATATTAACCTTATTGTGACAAAAGTAAAAAGTCAAAAAATAAAATGGCATAATATTAAAAGTCAGCGGCCCAGCTAGGATTCGAAATCTGGTGCTCACGCCACAAGTTTGTGAGGGTTACCGCGAGAGCTAGCGGCTTTTTGTGTTGTACGATATGAAAATAAAATGTATATATTATACCGTGGCGTGATGACGTCGACGAAATTCAAATGGCTGGAACTCGTGCTCGGAGTGATACGTCGGCGAATCTCAGTTGGTTAGAGTCTCGTGCTGATAACGTGTTGTAAAAAATATAATAACGATTACGTGTTTTATTAATTACGATTATAGTAATATAGAGAGATAACTAGAGAGATAATAACTTCTTTATTAATACTTCTTAATACCATTTACACAATCCCAAATAACATATTTATACTACTACAAATTCACTATTACACCTAAAATTTACAACATTTATTATAATTATACACATCATCTTATCAATTAATACACATCTAATTTTTACAACATTCAATATAATACCTCCAAATACAATAATTCAATAACAATACAAAAACATCCACATCTTAATATTATTTCTCAATATTCATAACATGAGGAAAATTTCTAATTTATATGCTTTTATGTAAATTATCTGGATTGCTATTCACCGCCCCCTTTTTCCTAGTCACCGCCCCCTAAAGGGCTGAAAAAAGACAATTTTGCCCTTTGAATAAATTTTTATTTAAAATCCTTTTCCAGACAACAATTTTCATATCGCAATCAAACATTCAAATCAGACTCAAACGAAACAAAAAGCGTTCAAATCGCAATGGATCGACGAAAGGGAAAAGGGTCTATTCGCACGACTGGTATGCAAATTCTCGTAAAATTCGTTCGTACATAGATGAATCATCGAACTTTATTCGGAATCGATCCAAAAAAGTCCCGACCGAAGTCGGAAAGTCCCGACCGAGACACAATTTCGGTCACTTCAATGCCGGACCTGGAAAGCAGTCATGGAAGCTCCGACGATAGACGCGTACGAGCAGGCAGTGACTGACATGCGTCTGCGTTGGGTAGCCGACTCCGCTATCGTCAAGTACGTTGAGCAGACATGGTTGGTGTATAAGGAGAAGTTCGCCAAAGCTTGGACGAACCAGGTGCTTCATTTCGGGAACACCACTACATGTCGTGTGGAGAGTGCTCACAGCGAGCTGGAGCAATGGCTGAACTCGGCCACTGGGTCTCTTGACACCGTGTGGGTGAAGGTGCACGACCAGATTCAGAACCAACTGAATCGCATAAGAAAGGTAAATTAATTATTATTACGTGTCAAACAAAATACTTATCTAATAATTGTTTTATGTTGACATGCAGGCATTGGAGGAGTCCCGCTCGAAACGACCTATTGGGAACTCAGGATTTCCATTCCACATGATATTGTACAGGGTTTCACACTATTCAATATCTATAATGGGAACTGAGTTGATGCGTGCCAAAGAGTTGTCGGATGAGGTGTACTCCGCGTGCGGATGTGTGGTACGACGTACCCACCATCTCCCATGTGCATGCGAGCTCCAGCAATGTGTCGACAACAACTACCCAGTTGCTGCAGAGTGCTTGTACGACTTCTGGAGGACACTCACGATCGATGATGGAGTAATTCCCGGTATTTCTGATCGGGATTACTTATACGACCTCGTGCGTGAGGCAGAAACCCGTGATATCGCCGTTATGCGTGGCCTCCATCGAGTCGTCCACGAACACCTGTACCCCGACGCCTGTGAGTGGAATGAGCCTGATATTAAGACGTCTGTAAAAAGTCGGCCGAAGAAGAAAAACTCGACGAAGCGGGATCGAAGTGCTTGGGAGTAGGGTGGACGTAGCGGAGGGCGCAACAGTACCAGTCGTAGCAGTCAGGGTCGCACGCCATCCTCGTCTGTGAAGCGGTCTCGATCTACTACGGAGACAGGTACTACTATCTCTTAATCGTAAATTTGTTCAAACACGGGTGCACATCTAATCCTGAAAATAGCGTTCTACAGGTGAAGCGGACTTCTCCCATACCCAGTTGGCCAACCACGTAACATCAGTCATCCATCCGTATATAGTTACCTATAAGAATGTGGTGGCTGACGGCAACTGTGGATTTCGCGTGGTCGCATCCCATGTTTACGATGACGAGGAGGAATAGATCACCGTCAGGAATAACGTCGCGAACGAACTCGCGGCCCATTGGAGTCGCTACTCGGCACTGTACTATGGTGATTCACTTGAAACTGCGTTGGATCGTATACGCTGGGATGGGGGCCCTTGTGGAGCGAACCACTGGATGATGACTCCGTGTGATCTGTGGGTTGTAGCGACTATTTGGAACGCTGTAATTGTCCTATACGGGTACGGCAATGGGAGGAACATCAACGCGTTTTCGAACACAATATTGCCGCTGCGTGCCAGTCGGACTGCTCGTGGACCGACCTGTACGATCGTCATGGCGCACCTTGGGAATGATTATCAGCATTACATCAGACTTAATTTGGCTCCAGATTTTCCCATGCCCACCTTACATCCGTGGTGGTTCACGTATCGTAGTGATCGAGTTGCCGGTGGATTATTTATTTGGATTATTTAATAGGATTATTTAATAGGATTATTTATTTGGATTATTTAATTGGATTATTTATTTATATTAGTTATTTATATTATTTATTTGTATCAGTAATTCGAAACGGAATAAATATGCAAACAAATATTCAAAACATATATAAAATTCGTCCGATACAATAAACGAAAAAAAAAAACAACAGCTACACGTCAAGGGGCCTGGCGCCACCGGTCGTTGACGTCGTCCAGCCTGTCTCGGAACTCGTCCGTACGCGTCGAGCCGTCAAGTTGCATACTGGCTAGCATATCGGTACTCAAGCTGTACATCGTGCTGTACCACTGTACATAGCAATAATACGTACGATTAAACATATACATATAAAAGTAGGGCTCAACGATTAAATGACGTACGTAGTCGGCACGGTTGATGTACGAGAGGTTGAGGATGTAGGCATACGGGAACTGACGCCAAGCCTGTTCAGCTGCATCGGCAGAATGAACAACCTTATACCTCGTCGGGTCAGCTGGCATGACCGCCTTCCGTGGCTGACTCATCGGCGGCGGGATGACCTGCACGTACCCCAGCTGGCGCAACACTCTCGAGGGCGAGTAGGGCTCAACGACATCGCGATAGATAACCCATCCCACGAAAAGCGTCCTCATCTGCTCCGACGCTGGATCGGGACCGTACGACAGCCAGGCAACCTGATAACATGTTCAAATTTTTAAATAATTGTCGTCAATATAGATAAGACATTGTGAAGATACCTCGCTTGCCGTCATGAGGTCTATCTGACGGCGGATATCAATCAAGCGGTGGACCGTCCTCTCGTGCTGAGATACAGACCACATGCATGATCGTGCCTGGCCAGGCTCCACATGATGTGGGAGACGGTGTGGGCGGAAGCATGTAAAGTACTCGTAGATCCACGCCTGTAGTAATGAGAGGCACCCAGCTAATCCCCTCGCATCCGCCCTGCTTGCCATGCCAAGCTGGCGATATAGGTATGCGAGAGCGGCCGAACCCCACGAGTACCCACTAGCAGAGGGCAACGAGCGGTAGAACTCGTGCATGATGTCCGGCTTCACACGGTTCCCGCTCTTGTCGACGAACAACGTCGACCCCAATAGAATCCACAGCCAAGCGATGGCCTGGAACCCCACCGGCCGACCACCCCCGCATTCGCTGCATCACGTCCTTAATCGCAAGCCCACCGCCTCTCCAAGAATCCCTGAGCGCGTCCGCAGAGATGCCCATAATCTCCGTCGCCGCGATCTGCCCATCGGCTCCGTCTGGGTGCCCGACACCGTCGCGCCCTCGATCGGTAATCCGAGGATGTGCTCGACGTCGTGGAGCATGATCGTCATCTCCCCCAAATGGCATGTGGAAGGTGTTCGTGTCTGGATGCCAGCGCTCCACAAAAGCGCACAGAAGAGGCTGGTCCAAGTGACCCACCATGTCATCTGTGAGGTGCCTAACCCCAGTGCCATCGATCTGGCTCTGCGTCTCCGGCGGGAACTGGGACTACCACTGCTTAAGCGATCGAAGCACTAACGCCCGCTGCTCGCACTTCAGCAGGGCCTCTCCTCATCACCCAGCCAGATGCGGGCGCGATGTGCCCCAGATAACTAGGGATCACCTCGTCATCATATGGACCACCGGGCTGTGGCCCCTGCACCCTCCAGGAATCGTCATCTACGACCCTGGAGCGCTTGCTCCCTATTTCATTATTCACGAATAATGCAAAAATAAATTTAACTTATTTATCGTTAATTAATACACGACATCTTAAGTCAGTTTATAGAGGAGAAGAAAATAACCTGAGGAGGCCGGTACGACATCGTCGTCGGATGTCATAAAAAACGATGCTGCATCATCCTCCACACCATGATCCGCATGCGGATCGTAATCCGCATGTACGAACAGAGAAGCAGCCGCTCGCTGCCGCCTCTCCTCCCGTTCTCTACGAACGGATGCGTCAACGCCTCGCGTCCTCGTGTGACGCTCTTCAGATCCCTCCAACGGAGGGGATCTACTGCTCCCTCCGAGTAGGGACTTCCCACCCCTGGTCTGCAAATAAAAACATATTTTAAAAAAAATTGCGACCGAAATATAATTTCGGTCGGCACTAGCACGACCGAAACATGATTTTGGTCGTTGTTGTCCCGACCGAAACATGATTTCGGTCGTGTGTGTCACGATCGAAATCATGATTCGGTCGTCCCTATGCCGACCGAAATAACATGATCTCGGTCGGGACAACAACGACCGAAACATGATTTCGGTCGGCATAGGGACGACCGAATCATGATTTCGGTCGTCCCAGTGCACGACCGAAATTATGTTTCGGTCGTGCACTGTGCCGACCGAAATTGTGTTTCGGTCGGTGCCGAAATCCGACCCTAAATCGCGTTCGATCGGCCGTTTTTTTCAAACAATTACGACCCGTTTCGATAATTCATCTACGTACTATTGATTTTTACGACAATTTGCTTACCAGTCGCGATAACAGACCCTTTCCCTTTCATGTCCCTGTCGGCGATCCATTGCGATTTCAGTATTTCTCTGTTTTTAGTTTGATTTTGATGTATGATTTGTAAAGTGTTGTGTGGAAAATGACTTTAAATAGAAATCTGTATTGTTTTCTCTTTTTAAATTAATTAAATATCATAAGGGCAAAAAGGTCTTTTTCCATCCCTTTAGGGGGCGGTAACAAGTAAAAAGGGGGCGGTGAATAGTAACTCCCTAAATTATCTAATCTATTATTCAGTCCTTTTGAACGCATAAGACATGAAATCAGCGAAAATGCATGTACTGTGAGCGATAAATTTCAATGTGGTTCTTCGTTTTCACCTATGTCCTCTCGTCTCAAAAGTTTGTTAATTACACGGCATCGTAACAATCTGTTAAAAAATATAATCAAAACTAAAAAATGTTACACAATGTATCCAGCATATACCATCAAGAGTCTCTTCATCTTTCAACATAAACAATGTCAATAGTTAAAAATTGAGAGTTTTGGCCATATTTTACTTGACTCGGAGACTTGAGTTGCTGCCATGAAAGAGAATGGGATTACCAACGAACTTCTAAATTTTTCTAACATCACTTTTCCTTGCTATATAGTTTTGCGTAACTATCCATGGGATACATGAGGTTATTTTATTTTTGCGACGAAGTGTTGGATTCCCAGAGGTGGATCCTCAACACTCGCATTTTCTCCCCGTCCTTTTGGAACGTTGGGTCTTCTTGCTTTGAGTTAAACCGATTCAGGAAGCTATAAAAAGAAGATAAAAGCTTGCAAATGGTGGCTCATAAAATTAATAAAGAAAATAATATATGAATTATTGTTGCATGTCACCTGCTAGCTTGATGTGGATTGATAGCGAGAACCCCACATATATTAACCTCGTCAGCGAAACTGAAATAGTATAGGTGACATGCTCGAATTTTTTGTTCATCTAGTGACAAAAAGCATTGTTCGAACATAAAAACAGAAAAACTTGACGGGTCACAGAAAGACTAAATTTTAAATGCCTCCTCATCCATTGGAGAATGCAATGCAGTTTTCTCAACGACATGCTCAGACAACGCGATTTGCATCAGCTGTGTGAGACGTGCTTTCAAATCAAAACGCTTAACCGCTATGAAATTTTGGAATCTTTCGTCTTAGCATCACTATTTTCTGAAAATAGATATATGTAAACCTGTACCAAAATAAATTAGCACAATTGATTTTTTCGTTCACCAATTCATTAGCTTGAGTTTTGATATTTTTTTCTTCCTGTCTCGGTCAGAATATCACAAAACAACATTCTTGATCAGAAAAATGCTCATATTGGCCACATGTGTTTCTTGCCTCGTTTATGCTAAAACCAAAATACTGAGTTCAGCCCCATTAAGCATCATTGAGTAAGGAATATTACAACAAAAAAAAAAAATCAAAGTCAAAGTCTTAGCTTTTAGACCTCTCTCATAGCCTTTTCTGGCTCCTCCATTGATTGGAAGTTTCCTCCTAATGGAATCATATGACTACAAAATACCTGGATGTGGAGTAACTCAAACATACATAGTTGAACTCAAAATATTACCTGGTTGTAAGCTTCAACGTGAAGTGAGGGTCATTCCTGAATCAAAGACAATCCAGTTGCTTCAACCATGCCAAGATATATAATAAATAATTTCGTCACATAGCTGAAGCAACGCATAAATAAAAATAAAAATAATTAGTAACGGAATAGCTTGTCCAATAGAACTTAGAAGCCAAGAAGATCAAGAGCCTCATGTCACATCCTAATGTATTAATTTAAAAATAATAACATCCACTTTAGAAAGCACGTATAATTAATTTGTGCATTTGAAAAGTTTGAGAAAATCAAGAGCCTCATATCACAACCCAACGTATATGGCCATAAGCAGGGACGGATCCAGAATTCACTCTTGGGGGGGGGGGGGGGGGGGGGTGGGGGGGGGGGGGGGGGGGGGGGGGGGGGGGGGGGGGGGGGGGGGGGGGGGGGGGGGGGGGTCTATCGGGGACGGATCCGGAATTCCAAAGTTGGGGGTCCACATTAATAATTATTAATTTCGAAGAAACAAAACTTTCAAGAAATTCGCAGTCGTACAAATTCATTCCAAAATAAAGTTATCTCAATACACATGACACTAGAAATATTAGAACTAGCTTTGATCAGACGAAGTACTACCAACGCGACTACGACGGAGCGGTGGCAATTGCATCCTACGAGACTTCATTCTCTGAAACTCCTGCAATATAGCTTCAGTTTTCAATATTTACAAATATTCCTTTTTCAACGTAACACAAAAGACAAACTGTGAGAAAGTCATCCCCCATTTTATGCGCAAATCTGTCTTGATAATCTTTATCGCTGAGAAAGATCTTTCAACGGTTGCTGTTGCAACAGGTAAGACCAGCGCCAATTTAATAAGCCGATACACCAAGGGAAATGCATCATGACGCTTCATCTCGATCATTTTCTTTGAAAGATCTCCAATGTTGTCAATCTCAGAAAAATTTGCACTTGATCTCATGTGAGAAATATATGTCCTGAGTTCGTGATTCAATTCAGAGAGATCACTGCAAGTAAAGTCTTCAAGATATAACTCAGCAAGACAAAGTAATCGGTCATGATCAAAACTAGAGAACAATTTCTAGGATCAAGGCAACCAAGACATATAAGCAACTCATAACTTGATTCGTTAAAGCGATTGTTAACCTCTTCCGAAATAAAATCAACCACCTACATTTGGAACAATAAAGAGTAATCAATATTTTGATAAACAATGTATTTTATGAAAATATAGTTAAAACAAATCAAGTACCTGTAAGAAGATATCCACTCGATAGAAATGTAAGTATGTCTTTCGTTGACCATCGACTGTCTTTCTAGCTCGTCCTTTAACAAAATCATCCATATTTGGCACGTCGATCTCATTTGAAGAACAAAAGGCAGTGACTTCAGTTAACAAATCATCCCAAGCATCATCCCTAAATTTCTTCAAGTCACTTTTCAAAGTTTTGATCAATTCAATAGCAGTGGCTATGTTTGAGTTTTCTGCTGCAAAACTTGTGATTAGGCATTAGTCATTCCCAAAATATGCTCCATCAAACGACCAATGAAAACAAATTCAAAGTCTTCATTTTTATTAAGTATGCCCGTAGCAAGACCTCGACTTTTTCCATCCGGACCATCCTCCATCACAATCGCAAGCACTTCTTTCACTGGATTCCACAAGTAGAAGAGTCTTGTAACAGTTTTAAAATGAGATCCCCAACGTGTATCACCCGCTCTAGCCAGGCTTGATTCTTGATTCTTACCCTTTCCCGTCAAAGTTTCACCTTCTTCTATATTTTTCACAAGATTATCATATTGCTTTTGCCGAAAGCATCTTTCCTTTTGCATGAAGCACCAACGACATTCACAATCATGGTTAGATATTCAAAGAAACTATTCATCATAGTATGTTTTGTTGCAGTGGCAACAACAACTAATTGAAGACGATGAGCAAAACAATGAACATAATGTGCGTGCTTATTTTATCTCAAGATAAGATATTTTATCCATTAAATTCTCCCGCATGTTTGAGGCCCCGTCATATCCTTGACCTCTAAGACTACAAATCGACAATCCATCTTTCGCAAAGAATCATCAATGGCATACTTCAATGAGTGAGCTGAAGTATCGGTGACATGAATGACTCAAGAAACCGTTCAATCACTTCCCCTATCATTTACAAATCTAATAACAATTGCCATTTGCTCCTTAACTGAACAATCTCGAGCCTCATCAATCAAAATTGAAAAAAAATTATCTCCATCTCACTAAGAATAACTTTCTTTACCTCATTCGCACAAGCACTGATAATTTGTCTTTGAATAGTTGGAGACGTCAATTGATTGTTCCCCGAGCATTTGACTCCATTACCTTACTTACTTCTTCATTATGTGCACAATACCATCTCACGATCTCAAGAAAATTTCCCCGATGCAACGATTCTGGAGACTCATTGTCTCCACGAAAAGCCAAACTAGTCCTAAGAGCAACCGAATGACATCTACAATAGCAGTCAATCTAATGCGATACGCGGCCTCCATTTCTTTCACTTTTTCTCATTATCACATAATCGACATTATGCCTTTGTCTTCAAAATCCTAAAAACTGAATTTTAGCATAATTATGTACGCTATTTTTTCCTCCTTCATGTTCCCACAAATCTTCCAAAGCTTTTTTCCAATTCCTAAAGCCAACTATAGTGAACGCATCATTCCATGCTTGTGACCTTTCGCAAATAAGAAACACCAAAAACAAAATGCGGCATCTTTAGACGAGCTATACTCTAACCACTTATGTTTCGCAAACCATGTTTTTTGAAAACTTTCTCGCATAACCACTAAATCACTTGACGGAAAAACATGTGCAATCGGTTGACAAGGGCCTTTAACTAAATATTGTCTCTTATATCATCTCGTACATCAATCGGATAGCTATTAATTGGCTTACGTAAGGCAGGGTCACCAATAATCTCAACGTTTAATGACTCTTCATCGATTCGGCATCTTTTACCTCTTTGGTTCACATTCGAATTTTCATCATTGGAAGTGGACCCACCAATTGGTTGAAGACGTTTTGTTCTCACAATCACCTATCCATATTGGGATGGGAGTCCTACAAATTAGTACAATAAAAATTACTTTTCCAGATTTTATACCATCGAATATAGCATCAAACATGAATAATTAAAAAAAAAAAACTCAAAGATAAAAGAATATAAAAAATAAGGGGATTGGCTATGGGAATGGACAATGAGAGTCCACATCCAACTTTTATATAGTATAGATAACAGATACGGATCGAGTAACACCGCACATAAATACTGATTATCAGAAATAACTTAAAAATAAGAATTAGATAGAATCCTAATTATATCAAGTTAAAAATCATGAGTAAGGAATAAAACTTTCATTATAAAATACACAACGAAATAATTTTCCCTCGATCTTTCTTTTAGGGCAATTATGCACAGGGCAATTAGAATACCATTAATCCTCATTGTTTCTGCAATGCCCATGTATTTGGTAATTTTTTTTAAATATGGTGAGAATATTTATAATTAGGAGAATAATATAAATATTTATATATATATATATTATGGAGATATAAGAGAAGATATTAGAAAAAATATTAGAGATATAAGAGAGAAGGTTTTAATTTTATTGCTCATTCTCAAATATATTACATGATACTCTATTTATAGATCCCATAAACATCTAGATATTCAACATTCAAATCATCTAGATATATTTAACATTCAAATCATCCAGATATTCAATATTCGGATCATCTAGATATTCAATATTCAAATTTGGTGATCTATGTTATCCAAAGTATCATTTTTAATTTTATTATTCAATATGGAAAACACATAATTGTTTAACAGTATTTACAGGCATAAGTGAACTTTCTTCTTTAAGGAACGCCCTTTTTCATTACTATTATAAAACCGAATGATTGAAATATAGAATTAGTCGCTCAATTTCTACAGTAAAAAATTGGACATGCTACCTAAGTTTTATCTGACAACGCATGTAAGAGAAAAATAATGATGAGCAGCCCTATTCGTGTATGTGCTGGCCAGACCTAATGGAATAAATTATTTGTGGGCGTGAGAGTATACATTTAAGATGTTTTATGCCTTTTAAACTCACCTTCCATACCATCATGTAATTTGATGGCTCACGAAAAGGCCTATGATATAAAGGTGGAAAAAAAAAAAAAGGATAAATTCTTTATCAGTACCTATCGAGTTTTAAACTTCCTTATTAGTATCCCAAGCAAAAAAATCTTCCTTTTCAGTACCCATGTGCGAAAAATTGTGTAATTAATACCCCAAACAGTGAACGGATGAAAATACCCTTTCCTGAAATTAAATTAGTCATCATACCAACTGATTTGATTATTATACCAACTATATCCTAATTATACCAACTGTTATCATTATAATACCATTGGTATAGTGTGCAATTCTGTTGGTATAATTACGACAACAAGTGGTATAATTTCTACAATTTCTGGTATAATTCAAAATCAGTTGGTATATATGTCCAATTTCGCTGTATAAAATTATAATAGCGTTATATTGGTACGATAAGCAAAACAGATGGTATAATTTCTACAATTTCAGGTATAATTTCTAAATCAGTTGGTATAAATGTCCAATTTCGCTGTATAAAATTATAATAACGTTAATTAACCAACTGTTATTCTAATTATACCAACTGTTATCATTATTATACCAACTGGTATAGTGTACAATTCTATTGTATAATTACGACAACAGTTGGTATAATTTCTACAATTTCTGGTATAATTTCAAAATCAGTTGCATAAATGTCCAATTTCGCTGTATAAAATTTTAATTACGTTATTTACTGGTACGATAACCAAAAAGATGGTATAATTTCTACAATTTCTGGTATAATAATCAGTTTGTTAAATGTCCAAATTTTCGCTGTATAAATTATAATAACGTTAATTACTAGTGCGATAACCAAAACAGATGGTATAATTTCTACAATTTCTGGTATAATTTCAAAATCAGTTGGTATAAATGTCCAATTTGAAGTGTGAGACAGGGGCATTTTTCGACCTTTTAACCCTGAAAAGACCTTTCAAGGTACTGGACTGGAAGAAATTTTCAAATGGGTACTTAGAAGGAAGAAATAATCCGAGGGTATTTAATAGGAATTTGAAAACTCAAAAGGTACTTATAAGGAATTAACATCAACAAAAATGCGAAGTCAGGTTTGGTCGTTAATGGTAATAATGCAAGAATATTACCTGAAGTAGGTATATTTTGGCAGTAGATCATATTTTCTTATTAAAATTATATCCTACCCAATCGCCTAACATTCTTACAACATACACCACCACGAGTTTCACTTTTCCTTTATCTATAAATATCGGAACCCTACTTGCCCTCTCAAAAATATACTTTATCTCTACCAAATCAAACAATGGAAAACATGCTGTATGACCCGAAGGTTATAAATGATACCTCTACTTTGTAGCTGCAATAACATATATAGACGTATATTGATATTATATTATTGCTAATGTCAATATATATTATATATATATAATCTTAAATGCATGTCCAGGTTCTTGGTTCCGAACCACTATCGAGTTCCGAGCAATCGACTTCTATGGACAAAATTACCAAGCAAGCTGCTACAGAAAGCAAGATGAGTTTGAGTTTTATGAAATCGAAGGAACGAACAAAGAATCAGAGAGGAAAGTTTTCCCTATTCTGGAACCAGCTGATGAAAGTTTGATATCAATGAACGATGCTTAAGAAAATCACAGGTAAGATGATACTAAATTTGTTTTTTTTTTTATTTTGTTCTTTTGTTGTTGTATTACTAGCAGGTTATCCAGC
>JAPQWV010004829.1:0-26000 GCA_027422505.1 Craterostigma plantagineum
GCTCGTTACTCTTTTTCATCGAGTCGGCCATATTAAAAGTATCGTTTTCCCCATCTCCCGTCAAAGTTAGCGTCCCATTCCTAACGTCTATCATGGTCTCCCCCGTGGCTAAGAATGGTCTACCTAAAATCACGGGGACATTTTCATCTTCCTCCATATCTAAAATAACGAAATCAGCGGGAATCACAAACTTATCGACTTTAACTAAAACATCCTCGATAACACCTCGAGGATACTTCAATGATCTACGGCTAACTGCAAACTCATCCTAGTGGGTCGTGGCTCACCTAATCCTAAGTGCTTAAACATGGAATATGGCATGAGATTTATACTAGCACCTAGATCAGCTAACACACGCTCAATCACTAAATCTCTTATAAGACAGGGAATAGTGAAACTCCCTGGGCCCTTAAGCTTCTTTGGGATCTTGCTTTGGAGTGTCGCCGAACATTCTCCTCGCAGGCATATGGTGGAGACGTGTTCGAGCTTCCTTCTGTTCGCCAGCAGGTCCTTCAGGAACTTGGCGAAGCTGGGCATCTGCGTAATGGCTTCAACAAACGGTAAGTTAATATGTAATTCTTCACACATACCCATGGATTTACCGAACTGCGCCTCGTCCTTATCCTTCTTCAGTCGAGCCGGGTAAGGGATCTTCGGCTGGTATGGCTTCACCGGTGGTCGCTGGATCTCCCTTTCTTTTTCTATTTCGGGTGCAGCCTCCTCCTTTTTAGGTTGAACCTTCCCTTTTTCAGGTGCAGCTTCCCTCAACCGAGATGGGTGCGGGATCTTTGGTTGATACGGCTTCACGAACGGTCGCGTCTTTCCCTTGTCATCCTTAACTTTCTCGATTCCGTCGCCCTTGCTTTCCTCCACTTCTGGCTCGTCGTGGCCCTCGAAATCGACTTTCTCCTTTATTTTCTGCTTGGTGGGAGCTTCTTGTAATCCTCTCTCGCTCCTCAGGGTTACCGCATTACAATACTCTTATAACTCGTTACATGAAGATACGAAATACAATATATCTCGTACTTCAAACATACGAGTTACTCTTTGGGGTTCGTCTCAGTGTAGCTCGGGAGTGATCCTTGATTTCGCCCCGCTAGTTGCTTTGCTAATTGGCCCATTTGCTGCTCCAGCTTCTTAATTGAGGCGTCTGTGTTCTGGGCACTACATCATTTGCTTCCATGTACTCCTCCATCTTCATCTTCGACTCTCGTGAGCTGCGGTGGTGCTGCTGAAGTTCGTGAGGAGCGCCTTCATCATGTCCTTCATCTCCCTCATATCATCAGATCCTCGTGCGGGTGCGTTCTGATATTGGCATGGTACCCTGTTTTGGAAACCGGATGGCCTAGCGTGAAATTCCGGCGGTCCTTGCCCCTGGTGGTTCTGATTTCCATACGCCAAGTTGGGGTGTGCTCGAGGTTGGAAGCTTCGCTGGTCACCTCGGTAATTCCCCATGTAATCTACGTGTTCCAGCGACTGCCCAAGTTAGCATTCTGAGGTCTCGTGAGCTGCGCCACAAATCCCACACAGCAGTATGCACGGCATATGCTGCGCCGGTGCGGTGGTCGTGACGGCGTTCACGAGCTGTGTCCGCCCGGATTTTGGAAGTAACGCGCCGATCACTGTCTGCAAATGAGAGTTCATCGCAGTGATTTGTTGTTGGAGCGCCTTGAATTTGGCATTAGTGGCCGTCTCCTCGCTAACTCCGAACACGCATGGTGTCATCATCCTCGTATTCCCCCTCATGAAGTTGTTCCTCGAGTGGTCCTCAATCAGATTCCAAGCATTGGTCGCACTGAGCTTCACGAGTCCTCCTCCTGTGGCTCCGTCTAACATATGAACAGTCTGTCATTGAGCCCCTCGTGGAATCGATTGATCTGGGTTGCCTTCGACATTCCGTGCTGGGGACACTTCTTCAGTAGCGCATTATATCGCTCTGATACCTCGTAAAGGTTTTTTGAATCCTTCTGGTGGAAAAGGGAGATCTCCGTCTTCAACCTTAGAACCTTTGACAGTGGGAAGTAGTGGACGATGAATTCGTCTCGCAACTTCTCCCATGTGGTGATCGTTGGGGTGGTAACATCTCAAGCCAATCCTTCGCCCTGAACTTCTGTGAGAATGGGAACAACATCAATTTGATTGCATTGCTCGGGACCCCATTGATCTTAATGGTGTCGGTCACCATCCGGAAGGCCTTCAGATGTGAGTAAGGGTCGTCATCTGGATTTCCTTCAAACTGGGCCGTCTGGAAAATCATCTGAAGCCAAGAGTGCTTCAACTCGAAGTTATTGTTCTCGATCGGCGAAATAACGATCTTCGACTCCATACCGCCTAGTGCGGCGTTCTTGAGCAGATCTTGTAGTGACTGCTCCTCATATGGAACGTTATGGACAGGTACCCTATGGTCCGCCATATCTACCTAAAAGAAATTGACCCGTAAAAGAAATACGAAAATAACGACTAGAAAACAAATAACGCAAATAGTAATAAAGAAAAAAAGGAAAACGTCAAATAAAAATGGCTAAATTACCGAACTACGGTGTTCCTAATATCAATCTATTCCCCGGCAACGGCGCCAAAACTTTATCGACACGTGGTGTGTGAATGAAAAGTGCGACAAGTAATGATTAAAATGAATACCTAATTACTATCACCGACGTGCGATAGGCAGTATACCTATCGTGTGTACTGCAGTAAAGTGAGTAAACGAGTATCGAACACAAGGAATAAATTAAGTACTAGTAGTGACCTATCGACTCGATATTTAGCCTAAATAAAATACGCAGATGGTGTTACGAACTATCCTAATAGATTACTCCTAAATCAACTAGAGATTCAAAGGACACGCCTAAAACTGATAGGAGAGCTTTCAGGTAATAGAGATGTGCTCGGGATTCGAATCCCGCTAGGTACTATCCGTTAAGACAATGAATTATCGCTCCTACGTGGTTCTGACTAGATCGCAGTAATTTCCTACCCGCTCACGAGTTTGCTGTCGCCCTAAATGCTCGCGGAGATCTAAAATTCAGTAATTACTAACGACGAGGAATTATGAACGGGTTTGGATTGCAATTATGAATTGCCGCTCACCGACCACTCTTCACCCTCTAATAAAAAGTTATCCTACGGGGAATGAAGTTCACGGAAAGTGGAAGGTGAGTAGGACGTTGATAGGTTGCACTTGGACAGTCATTCCCAATATGATCCGAGTTACGGCTGAGGGACCCTGGCTGAGATGAAGAAGTTGAATCTTTTGTGTGACAGAAACGTGTGGGACACGACTCGGCTAACCAAACGAGCCAATAAGGTGTTAAGTTGAGGCTAGTTTGTAGTAGCGCGGGGAACTCACGCCACTATGAAACCACTCAACAAGGTTTCTGAAATGCCTAGCGGGAGAAAAGGTTTCGAGAAAAATAATGGGAGTCAGACAAAAATTTAAAGTCCTAATTTAGTCTGATTAGACACTACAAATCCTAACTATCTATTTATTTTCTGCACTTTATTTTCTTCTCTATTAGTTACGATGACAAACCCATTAATTACACTCTTGGAGCAACATTGTTTGGTGGGACCGAACTATCTAGACTGGCTCAGAAATTTGAGGATCGTCCTCAAATTAGCAAAACTGGATTATGTCTTGGACATTAAGGAGCCAAAATTGCCCACAACTGAATCCACTAATGAGGAGATTGTACTCCACGATAAGTGGGTTGAAGATTCAACGAAGGTGCACGTCTACATGCTTGTTGCGACTTATACGTCCAAGGGATCGAAGAATAAGTCGAACAAGACATGCGTGACCAAGGGTAGAGTCGACAAGAAGACGAAGACCACCAAGGTCGAAAGGTCGGGCGCAAAGCCCACAGATAAGTGCCTCTTTTGCCAGCAGCTGGGCCATTGGAAGCATGAATGTCCGAAGCTGGAGGCATCTGATGCCTCAGGAAAACAATTAGTTTTTGAAGCTAATTGTTCTGCGCATTCTACTTCGTGGATACTTGACTCAGGGGCTAGTTCCCACATTTGTGTTTTGAACCAAGGTCTAGAACGAAGTAGGAAGCTTCGAGCTGGCGAGGTCTTGATCATTGAACAGATGGAAAAGGACGGTCTGATTAGCATAGTGCGAACATGCCCAATTTCTACCTGTCAGTCTTGCATCTTAGGGAAAATGACCAAGTCGCCCTTCACAGGGATTTTCACTAGGGCCACGGAAGTGTTGGGTTTGATCCACACTGACGTATGCGGACCATTTAAAGTAACGCCCCGAGGTAAGCTGCTACTTCATAACGTTCACGGACGATTTCTCCCGCTACGGGAATGTCTATTTGATGAGACAAAAGTCCGAAGCTCTTGAAATTTTCAAAGAGTATAAAGCGTTAGTGGAGAAGCAAACTGGCAAGTTCATTAAAGCCGTTCGGTCAGATCGAGGCGGTGAATATATGAGCCTTGAGTTTGATGCATTTCTTAGAGAAAATGGCATCATCATACAGTTTTCCCCGCCAGGCACGCCGCAATTGAATGGCGTGGCCGAACTGAGAAATCGAACGCTTTTAGATATGGTTCGGTCGATGATGAGTTACACAGATCTCCCCATTTCGTTGTGGGGATATGCCTTAGAAACAACGGCCTATATCCTTAACAGGATACCTACCCGCTCTGCCGACAAGATTCCTTACGAGGCTTGGCATAATCGTAAGGCGAGTCTGAATCACATCAGGGTCTGGGGTTGCCCCGTCTTTATGAAAAAGTTGATGGCAGACAAGCTTGAATCAAGATCATTAATGGCAAGATTCGTCGGATATCCCGAGGACTCAATGGGGTATTGCTTCTTCGTCCCAGATGAACACAGGGTGTTCGTCCTTTACGCGCTACTTTCTTGGAGGAAGAATTCGTAGGTGAAGGCGGTAAAGGACGAAAAATAACTCTAAGAGAGTTAGAGGATGGATCGACTCCTATTCCAGAGTCGTTGGACGACGTTCCAGGAAACCCGACTCAGCCGCAATTGCATAGGTCAAGTAGGATATATTATATGCCTGAGAGATATGGAATGGTACACGTCGCGCATGGGGATGCTGCGACTGAGGGATGCGTCGGGGACGATCTCGTCACCTACGACCAGGCAATTGCTGGTACAGACTCCCTCAAGTGGCTTGAAGCTATGTAGGCCGAAATGGACTCGATGCACACAAACGAGATTTGGACTCTTGTAGACCTGCCTAATGGTTTTAGACCAATTGGCAATAAATGGATCTACAAGAAAAAGATTGGATCTGATGGAGAGGTGGAGACGTACAAAGCTAGGCTTGTAGCGAAAGGGTATAGTCAGAAAGAGGGAATTGACTATGAGGAAACCTTCTCACCTGTCGCAATGATAAAGTCCATTCGAATCATGCTTGCGATAGCAGCACACTACGACTATGAGTCTGGCAGATGGACGTAAAGACCGCTTTCCTGAATGGATTCCTCCAGGAGGAAATCTATATGGAGTAGCCCAAGGGTTTTACGTCAGAAGCAGATGCTCTCTAAAAGTGTGCAAACTGAATCGGTTCATTTATGGGCTGAAACAGGCTTCAACGAGTTGGAATCTTCGGTTGGATGAAGTTGTTAAGAACTACGGATTCATAAAGAATGAAGATAAGCCCTGTGTTTACAGAAAGGCAGTGGGAGTAAGGTGTCGTTTCTAGTATTGTACGTAGATGATATCCTTTTGATAGGAAACGAAATTGGGATGCTCTCAGAGATTAAAGCTTGGCTTTCAAACGAACTCTCTATGAAAGACCTCGGAGAAGTGACCTATATTCTAGGAATTCGCCTATTTAGAGATAGCGTGAAAAGGTCAATAGGCTTGTCCCAGGCCATTTACTTAGATAAAGTCCTTAAAATGTTTAAAATGGACGAGTCTAAGAAAAGGTTCCTACCTATGAGGCATGGGATTCATCTCTCAAAGGCTATGTCTCCTCATAATGAGGTACAACGACAAGAGATGAGTGGAGTCCCCTATGCTTCAGCTGTGGGTAGCCTGATGTACGTGATGCTTTGCACACGACCAGACATAGCGTACGCTGTGGGCGTATTGAGTCGGTTTCGGGCTAATCCTGGTAAGGAACATTGGGCGGCCGTAAAGACAGTTCTGAAGTACCTTAGATGGACTAAGGACTTGATACTGATTTATGGCCCCGGAGAATTGGAAGTAGATGGATATACAGAAAGTCTACTTCGGGTTTTGTCTTTACGCTCAATGGTGGGGCAGTGTCTTGGAAAAGTTCCAAGCAAAGCACGACTGTAGATTCCACCACTGAGGCATAGTATATCGCAGCTTCAGAAGCTGCCAAGGAGGGTGTTTGGATGCGCAAGTTTCTGGAGGAACTACAGGTGGTACCTAGCATCGTGGATCGCCCACTGCCATTGTGGTGCGACAACAGCGGGGCTATTACACAAGCAAGGAACCACGTGCTCACAGTAAATCCAAACACATTGAGAAAAAATACCACGTGCTGCGTGGGTTTGTTGAAAATGGCTCAATAGCCATGCAGAAAATTGCCTCTATAGAGAATGCAGCGGACCCGTTCACGAAGCCACTACCACAGGCAGTGCTCGATCGACACCTCGATAGAATGGGGTTAAGATATGATAACACGTGGCATTAGTGCAAGTGGGAGATTGTTGAGGTATATGCACTAGATGACGTACGAGGACTGGGAGTACGAGGGCAATTTGCTAATGTGTAGTGTTTCGTGGTGTAATTTGATTGCTTCTATTAATGGAATGACTTTATTTATCATTAATTAATTATTGGATGAATAAATTAAAAGGCAAATTATTAATTAGTCTAAAGATTTCACCTTGCAGTCTGGGTGGATAAGACAAATTAATAAAACCCAAATAGTGGCAGTTCAGTTTTGATTCTGTGGGGACAGAGAGGGGCACCAGTAAGCTGAGATACTGCAATATTAAAATAGTCCACAAGTCTAAGTCTCCAGTAGGGTGACTGGAATGACACGTACGACTTGTTTGTCGATGGGACCAATATGGTTGTGCCAACCGTTCACTTGGGGAGTGAGAGCCCATGACAATGATACATGATGAATCTGGGGATTATCTGTATTTGGACACTGGCTCGAGATCACACGCTTGGATTGTCCTTGATCGAACGATTGATTGTAGTAGTATGCTTGAACCTTAGACCGAAAGGGTTAACTTAGGGTTGATCTTGAGGTCTTGACTTGTCACTAGTTTGCTAGGCCCGTCTTGCCGGTGGCATGGGTCAGCGGCGAAATGCGGTCTTGACTTTTCGATGTGATTGCCGGTTGAACCGCGGAGCGGGATTTACGGTCTCGATTAAATTCGAGGTTAACGTCCCGTGGCAAGTTTAATGTGTGGGAATTTATCCAAGTCTCTGGCCAGAGCATATAACTGACTCATGTAGTCGTGGAGTGCGGTTTCAGAACTTTCACCGACATAAACGACATAGAGTCGAGTTCTATAAGTTTGACTATGCGTGACTTTCACTCGACCGGGACAAACGTAAAGGGTTTATACGTATGACGAAAATCTACAGTCGGTTCGTTGATTATGATAAGATCAAATTCGTACTCAACTTGGAATCTGTTCGGTACCACAGGGCTGGCTAGGTGATACCGAACTCCTAGATACCTCCTGGGCCAGTTGAGACGAACCAAGAGAGCCGGGCTTAAAGAGGGCAACCGATACAACGTCGTCATCAGAGAGAGACAAGGCTAGGTCCTAGATTGTGACATTAGGGTTTGGAGCTTGGCCAAAGCCTTGATCGCCCGAAAATACTAAGTTTGACTCGTGAGGGGTAAAATGGTCTTTTCACCTCACGATATACTTTTGAAATAAAATATTTGATATTGAATATTTAGTATATGATTTAAATTAGATTTAGATCTTTATTATTTTCTTAGAGAAATAATATTAGATAATGTATACCGGATATATATATATATATATAAGTTTCGAAATTTATTAGATAAAATTTTGAAAATTATTAAATATATTTATATTGGATACATATTTTTAAAATATACTAAATATGGTATTTTAGTTAATTAAGGTATTGGATATTTAATTAATTAAATATAAAGCTTGAATTTTGAATTCGTTACTTGGTAAAACGAAGACTTGGTAAAAGGGGAGGTTTGGGGAATTTTCTCCACCCACCTTAACCTATTTTTGGCTAATCCTAAGAGGTATAAAGAAGGATTTTCGAGATCCTAAAGTTGGTGGAAGCTAATTTTCGAAATACAAGCAAAATAGAGTAAAACATAAGAGTTTTCTCCTCTCACCACTTTCTCTCTCGCACTCTCCCTCTCGGGGGCAGCAAGTAGTTTATTCTTGGCCTAGCCGCACATGCAAGAACAGCTGCAACGTTAGTAAGGTGTCGGCATGACGATCTTGTGCAAAGAAGGTGTCCCGTTCGTGTGCTTTTGGCGTAGGAGAGGGGCACTACGCCTCGGGGATTCGAATGATTCGAAGCTAGCCATCGTTAAGAGATTTCAACAAGGTATCATGGATGATCTCTTATCTCTTTATGTCATACGTTCTCGTGTTTGTAGCCGAGCGATCTTGGATAGGCGGGAAACCTCGTAAGATTTGAAAATTCCGCCGTTCTAGGAACGTGGGTCCAGGGACCCTCGGGAATCCCAACATGATGTAGTGCAGTTATTGAAGAAAGTCGGTCTTTAACCAGCAGTATAGGTAGGATGTATATCCATTGTGCAAAGGCTAGTCCCGGTTTCAGAAGGAATCCGGTATAGATAGTGAAAGCTTAGGTTAAAACGATATAAGATCTTATATGTGTAAGTTTCGTAGTGGATATTGACGGAGATCGATTTTGGCTGAAATCAACTAGGATAAGTGTATGGGCTGGTCTTTGAATGACCGAAAAAAAATTATGCACTGAATTAATCAAAATGCAACATTTTTGTAACGTCTAGGCAACTGCGTCATATCAATTAATTTGATATAACATCGTTTCCCTGACTTCATGCTAGGACTCTTAAGATAAATCTAATAGTCCTAAAGCATTTGAAAGAAAGTAAACTTAGCTTCGGGAAGTGGTTTCGTGAAGATGTCCGCCACTTGCCGGTCCATTGAGATATGTTCCAATCTAACTTCTTTCTTGAGCACATGATCTCGGATGATGTCTGATCTCAATGTGTTTTGTCCTTGAGTGAAATACCGGATTTTGCGTGATTGCAATGGCACTTGTCGCAAAAAATTGACGTGTCTGACTCTTTCACTCCATAGTCCGCCAATTGATACTGGATCCATAGGATCTGTAAGCAGCAACTCCCACCAGTTAAGTACTCAGCTTCAGCTGTCGAGGTTGCGATAGAAGTCTGCTTCTTGCTGAACTATGAGATTAGCCGGTCTCCAAAGAACTGACATGTTCCAGTGGTACTCCGGTCTATCTTGCAACCTGCATAGTCTGCAGTGTTGTGGCTTTCCTTAGGGTCTGACTGGAATCGGGCACAGAAATTGACATTGTTCATAATATTCGGTCTGCTGGCTGTTAGTTATAGTGAACCCATAAGCCTCCAGTACTTGATCACATCTACTGCTATGCCCTTTTCGTCCTCGAGTTTGATTGATGCACTCATTGGAGTTAATGAAGGTCCACTTTCTAGCTGCTTGACTTGCAATCCTAGAAAGAACGTCAGTTCACCCATCATGCTCATCTGAAACCGTTCCAAGCTCGAGGTGCCTGCTTAAGTCCATATAGAGCTTTCTTCAGCCGGTTGATGTTCCGTGGGGTGTTATTCTCATACCGGGATTCTTCAATCGTGGGGATTCTTCTGAGACTTTTGCAGTTGAACACCTGCTATGGAAGGATATTTCCAGTCCAGATCTCGTAGGGTTTTTTTCCTTCACTCTTGCTGATCGGTTCTGTGTGTAGCAGGCGGTATTGATTGCTTCTGCCCAAAATTTCTGAGATATCTGCATCTGCTAGCATAGTTCTGGCTGCTTCTTTGAGCGTTCGATTTCTTCTCTCAGCTACTCCATTTTGTTGCGGTGTTCTGGCAGCAGATAACTCATGGCATACACTATGGTCCTCAAGATATGATGTTAGTGTAAAATTGAGGAATTCACCTCCTCGATCACTCCTAATTGTCATAATTTTAACATTCTTTACATTTTCTACCATGTTAGAGTTTAATTAGTTCAGTCAGGGTTTGTTATTTTGTCTTTAGAAACATAGCCCAAGCAATAGAGTTGTCATCTACAATCACTAGTCTATACCTAGTCCCCCCTAAGCTGGTTACTGAAACTGGTCCAAGTAGATCCATATGTAAAAGACCCAAACATTTGTCTGTCAGTACGTTTTTACTTTTAAAGGTTGATCTAATCTGTTTTCCTAGTTGGCACGCTGAACAGATTCTTTAAGATATGTTAATTTCGGTAGACCCTTAAGTAGGTTAATCCTACTTAATATTGAAATAGTTTTAAAATTCAGATGGTTCAATCTTTTGTGCCATAACCAACACTTGGACTCATCGGCGACCAAACACATTGCAGTATAAGCAGTTTGCTTATTCCAGTTTATAGTGTAGGTGCCATCGGTTCTTCGTCCGGTTAGTATAGCTTTTCCACCCTTGTTTTTAACATTTATCATGCTTAAAACTGACTTCGCACCCGGTATCACTTAGTTGGCTATCACTTATTAGATTGTAGTGAAGGTTTCTAAGTATACATTTCTAAGGGTCAAATTACCATAGATAATCTTGCCCTTGCCTATCGTTTCACCTTTGCCGTTATCTCCAGAGGTGATGGTCATCTTGGGACATGGTTTAATGTATGTGAGAAGTCTTCTTTCTCCGGTCATGTGGCGACAGCATCCGCTGTCTAGAAACCAACTGGACTGGTTGAGTTCCTCCAAGTATTCCTGCAAGGGCAAACAGAGTCTTTGGTACCCATATAGACTTGGGTCGAGTTGGAGATTAGATTCTTCGGTATCCAGGCTTGGATTACCCTAACGTGTCTACCAGTAACAGGGTCAATAAGATATCTACATTTATTTTATTCGATTTTGAGATCGGTATCTAGGTTTCCTGTAACTTTGAGGCTCCGGTCTCGTATTATGAACATCCCCCTTTGATTGTTGAGGTCTTTTCCTTCTTCGTGGGACGTTGTTCATGTTATTTGTATTCCCCCTTACCGTCTGAGGTAATGTGTTTTTATATGGAATTGAGGATTTGAAGTTATTTACATATCCCATTCCAGTCCTCTTAGAGTTGTTTATAGAAGGTGCTGGATCTGGATTATAATCAGAGGGACGAACAAAATTAATTACCTTTGAGGCAGTCGGTTGATAAGATGTCGATGCCTCGCCAATCTTTGTCTGTTCTCTGTACCCGAGACCTGTTCGGTCATTAGTGTCCTTCATTGTTCCTTGAAGGCAGTGAAGCATCTTAGACGATTTTGTCCAGGACTGGACTATTGTAGACAACTTCTGATTCTCCGAGTTCTTCAGCTCGGTGGTTTCTCTTAACCTGTTGTTTTCTTCCTCTAGTTGGGTAATTCTCTCAATCAGGGTTCCGATATCTTCCTTTACCGGTGCCTTTCCTTTTCTGCAGCCTTCAGCTTTTCGTTTAACTTCTAGTATTCATCAGCCATGTTCTGGAGAGCATCTAATACCTGAATTTATCTTCTGGGTTTGATTGATCTGCCACCAGGCAGGCGGGTTCTTTCTCACTTTCACATTCGCTCAATTCTTCTTCAGAACTGGTTTCTTCTGAATCTGTGTCATCCCATCTGAGTGTATTCTTTTCAGCTACTAGAGCATGTGATTTTCTTTTACTTTTGAATCGGTTTGCCTCCTTTGATCTTTCATTCTCCTTGGTGCAGTCAGCGATGTTATGTCCGATCTTGCCATAGTTAAAGCATATGTTAGAGTCTTCATCTTTCCACCCTACTTACCTCGTGGTGTTTTGTTCGGAGTTCTTTTCATGAACTTTCCGAATTTTCTGATAGTTTCTTCGCTCTTTTCATCGTCAGTTTTTGGAGGGTTCTGCTGCTGCCAGTGCTTTCACTGGTTGAACTGGTATCACCTCCTCCAATCTTGTCTGGAGCTCGAACTCGTAGGCTTCTAAATTTTCTTTTGTTTGATCATCTCCTTCGCAGATTTCGCATAGCTTGGTCCATATTTCTTTTGTGGTATTACACGTCATGACCTGCCTAATATTTCCATGTCTAGTGTTTTGGACTGGGTGTCTTTGGCAACGTTGTCGAGATTCGCCTTTCGTCTTTCTAAGGTCGACATCTCGTGTCTTTCCTTAAGAACTTCTTGCTGTTCATTAGGATGTGCACCATGTCGTACGTTTACTTTGTTGAATGAGCGGTCCTGATCACATCAATCATCTCATCATCTTGCGCGCAGAGATGAGTCATTAACCTTATCTTCCATTGAAGGAAGTTTTCACTGCTAAACATAGGAAGCTTGTTTGATGAAGTCATGGTTAGTGAAAAAAATATCAAGTAACCCGCTCTGATACCACTTGTTAGGATCGGTTATGTGTTTAGAGGGGGGTGAATAAACACTTATCTCCTTCTCGGTACTCAATCGGTTAGGGCACATACATGTGCTTGATATTTTATTAAATATGACTTGTGCGGAAATGGACCGGTCGGTTTAGAATCAAGACCGAATTGAAAATGTGATTAGTGTGTGAAAGCGAAGGAACACCAGTTTGTTTCTGGAAGTTCGGAGTTAACTCTCCTACGTCTCCCCTTCTTCCTCAAGAGGAAGGTTGACTAGATCTTCAGTTATACAATATACAATACAACCTACCCAGCTGAACACAGCTTAATCTAATGAATCACCTAGGCAGTCGTATATAACAATCCACCTACTTTCAAGAGCTTGTTAAAGTCCCTTGAGAACAACTCACTTACTAACCAAGCCTGGTCTGCGTATAGTGAGGACAACACCTAACTGACTTGTTTAATCGCTTGAGAGCTTAGCACTTTTACACTTGTCTTTCGCTTAAAGTTGGTGAAGCCATGTCTTCATCATGCCTCTCTCCTTTTTATAGTTGGGCTTGATGTAGGGAGCCGTTGTGAGATAGCTCCTTGTACCGGACAGTGCATTAAATGATATTTACCCTAAATGGGTACTGTCCGGTATTTGTTGCAGTTCAGGTTGTGCCATTTGCTTTATTCCTCTTTCAGTTTGGCTTGACTTCAACTTAGGCTCTTTATTCCAACCTTTCATTAAATGTATGTCAGAAGTCTTCAACTTGCCGTGCCTTGAATAATTTTGAATCTTTGACCACGTGGCACATCCGGTATCTGTTTTCCGATCTTCACTGATCTTCCGGTTGTAGTCTTCATCCGGTTTTTGATTGCCCTTATTGAACTGCTTTCTGGTATCCGGTCTTACCTATGTCTAATCGGTATACTCAGTTGAGTTTTAGTCCAATCACCAAAACTGTTTAATCTAAATTCTTCAAATTCACGATTTCTAACAAAGACACGCTGGTCCAACTCGATATATCGAACTATTTGCCACGTCTAACGGGCTTATATTTAACGTGGGCTTGTTGGTAGGATTCGCATATGAAAATCCCTATAAAAAATCATAGTTCATCGTCGGCTGCAATCTGTCACTCCTAATCCATCATATCTGCTCCTCCTCGATTCAAAAGGTGTAGTCTTGGTAAACGATCTAATCTGCAATTTATTTTTGTTCGATTCTTTGTTGTTTATTACTTGTTCATGCGACGATCCGTCTATATGAAAATAGTGGTGAGCTCCGATTGATGCTCGCAAAACCCTAGCTTGAGAAATTGTCGTTACAAAACGCCGTCGTCGACGGTCTCTGATCTCTGAAGGATTCGTCGGCGGTCTTATATCCTATCGCCTTGGGTAGTAGAGTCTTTGCGATTATCTCTTGGGATTGGCCATGAGAAGTATATTCATCATATTTGTTATTCAACGTGTGATTCATCATAGCCTGTGAAGAAAACATACAAATAAATACACCATCTTTCGGGGCATAACGGCTTCGTATGAAGTCCTTGCTGATAGATATTCTGCAATTCCGAGGCATTATTCTATTTCTCATCTGTATCTCTGAAATTATCTACAAATTTATTTCATAGACAGACATTATTAGGTCTTGTTTGTGCTTATTGGCGGTTCGGTGCTGTATATAATTCAATGTCAGCACTTAACAACAATCATAAGCTACAGCTCGAGCCATCTTTCAAGTCTCATTCGTCTCTTCTCAATAGATGTTGACTTATCCATTGTTGTCTCATTATTATTGCCTCTGTTAATGAAACGACTTGAATGATTTCAATGTTTTGTTAAGGTAATTAATATTGTATTTATGGAAACTAAAAGCTTTATCGACTTCGGTTCCTAAAAGGATAGTCTGAAGAAAATATATCTCAACTCTTTCATGCAGTATTATTTTAGGCTTAAATATATTCTATGGACACTGTTTGGGGTGCTCGCCTTATAGTGTCCGTAATTTCAGGGGATTCAAAATAAGGATACTTACTTTTGAAAATGTTACATTTTATGGGCAGTATAAGATACGTATGATACGTATTTGACCCTTTCAGAGGTCACGTGAGTCGCTGTTAGGTCCTAATTTATCCAACCTAGATCAAATTACTAAGAATCAAATAGGAAATCTAAGCAATTCGAGAGCTTACGATTGAGATTTGCTTACGAAGAAAGTTTGGGAGACAAGCAACGTTGAGAGCGCTCAAGGGAGGCGAAAATCTTCTCTCTAAATTTTCAATTCTATTTTTCAATCTAAATTTCCTTGTACAGCGCGCTCCTTATTTCCTAAGGAGTTCACTTATATATACCACATCGTGGTATATTTAGACAATTAGTCTTACAAATGATTAATTACAATTTAGTTCAAGACTACTAATTTGCATAGCAAGACATGATAACTATATTAGTTGAATGCAATAAAATAGTTCCAGCAATCTCCCCCTTTGTATTCAATTTCCAATATAGCACGGGTGATCTTCGTCTTGCAAATAGAAAGAGTCATCGAGTCCTCGAAATCTCCTCTTTAGAAAATTTTCAAGCTCACCCTGTCTTCTAGGCATCGGCTTTTTCTTCTATACTCTTTTGAAGTTATTCTCCTAAATGCCGTAAGATGTACGAAGTTCTTTCCCGGATTTTGGAAAGTCTGCATTCCATCTCTCCCGTAAAAGCACACGAAACACGAAACCCCCCTATTTGGGTCAACCTTGTGTTGAGATCGGGGAGTCCGATGTGAGGTTTGGAGTGGTCAACACGGTTGGCAGCTTTGATCATTAATGCAGTGGACACAGTTGGCAACTTCGATCCTTGATGTAGTGGACACGGTTGGCGCTTCGGTCTTTGATGATGCTTGAGTCACATGTCGTTCGGTCATCGGTCCTTGCTTCTTCTTCCGAAGCAAGGCGCTTGAGAGAGTCGAGGAGAGGGCTCGGGGTTTAGCCATCTTCTCCGTTTCACCAGATTCGTCTTCTCCGAATGGAAGTTGTGTGGTTCGGCCTCGAAGAAGCGTCTCTAGTTCCAGAAGAATGTATGCCATCTCTTTCTTTCGCTAAATCTTCGAGAGCAGAGTTCGAAGTGATGGTTGGAAGATCTTCTTCAAAAGCGTCCACTTCACACACCTGAAATCACTAAGAAGCTACCCCGAGGATTTAGTCGTTTAAAAAGACTCAAGGAGAGTTTATGATTCTAAAGTACAACTACAAGTGTAAACATGAATTATAACAGTTAAAAATACTCCCCCTTAAATTCATATTACTCCCCCTCAATTCATGCTCATTGGAAACATATAACGGAGTAATTTCAAAATTAATAGAGTAATTTTTCATTCTCCCCCTTAATTCACGTTTTCGCACTCTAAGAATCATGACTCCCCCTCAAATAGTGCGCATATAGTGTTTTAACAATTTCGGCAAAATATGCATATTCACCAAGATATGCATATGAGAATGTAACACATATGACACAACGAGTAGAAACGCATATAATTATTTGAGCATATAGGCATGAACCCCTAAGCATGCATACTAAAATTTGTGTATCCATATAAGCAAGAAATATTTCGCTTTTAACCAAGTCCGTACCAATGCATTTGCAAATGCATTTGAAAATGAGCGAATTTTGTTTTCATGCATAAGAAAAATGTGAGTAAAATAAATGCAAAAATACAAGATAAATGCATGAAAAATATGCAAAAAAAATTCGAAACAATACTTTACGGTTTTTTTAAGCTTTTTTTATTATGTTTGTTTTATCTTGGGGTCAGATTACGTCACTTTGATCATTTTCACGCAAATATTTCACATGACACATAGAATAATAATTCGCCGTCAAGTCATGTCATCAAACTGAAGTCCTAACTTCATAGAGTGATCCATTACGTCACGAGGTTCGCTCTGGCGCTTAATTATTTTTATCATGGGATTTATATACTAGATATATCACTCATGTCAACACAAGCAAAATGATATCAATTAACCTACTATCAAGGCGCTTTTAATCATTTCACCGAGCGAGAGACCGTCGATTCGTAATCAAAGGGACTTTTGAGGAATTTAGTATTATGGTTCTGACTTAGAAGGGAAGGAAACTATTTAGGAATCGTGGACGATCATTTACCTTTTCTTCGTCGTCCTCTTCGTCGGCATTTTCTTTTCACCCTTTAATTTTTTCATACTATTTTCTACAGTTGGTAAAGCTGAATCTCCGCTTCTCTACGAGGTTGAGAGATTATCTAAGGCGAAGTTATTCTTGTTGGTTCTCGGGTCGATACCGTGCTCATCTTCTTTTAAACCCTAGAGAGGTTTCAAAGATTATCGATTTGGAGAGGTTCACGGTGATGGAATTCGAACCCAAGGCCGTGCTCCTCTTCTCGTTGTCTCGATATAAGACCAGATTATCGTTGGAGAAGTTCACTTCGTGGTGCTCCTCTTCCAGCCGTTCTAACGAGTATACGAGATTATCAAAGGAGAAGTTCACAGCAAGATGCATGCCATCTTCTTATGATTTCTAGAAGATTCAATAATTGGGAAGGCAAGTTCTTTTGGACTATTTATTATGCGTTGAGCATTCCTCGTGTGCATTTTCCACCTCCTTTTGTCATCATTTCTTCTTTTTCTTTCGTCGCCTTTTTCTCCCCCTCCTTTTATCGTTTATGCAACCCTCTAAAATTTATGAATTACGGTTGGAGGCTTGATTGGGATACAAATGAAGAAAAGGGTATCGGAGAAGGCTCAAAAGGGATGACTAGAGGAATAATTTCAAGGATGATATTTTGATTTTGGCCAAGTGAGGAGTTTCCTACGTGCCCTAATCATTTTTCTAACAATCTAACGCAAGGAAAGTATGAGGCCAAGAAATACAAGCTAAGACAAGCATTTGATGTGTGACTCGTTCAAGGATAAATTCCAGAAAAAATAACAAGGCTTAAAATCTCACATATATGATGTGGCTTTGCGTCTAGTGGAACAAACCGTGACCTTTAGACAAAAGAATGCGACTAGACAGACAATATTAAGCAAATAACCAATCATATATCAAGGAAAGATTTTTGTGAACAAATCTAAGTAGATTGAGTAATCGTCATTCCCCATTTTTTTGTTGTTCTATTTTGTTTAATTTTATTTTCAAAATAATGCAAGATTTTTTTTTATGTTTTATTTTTCTAATTTTTTTATTTTTAATTTTCGTTGTACTTAATTTCTTGTATATTTTTTTTGTTGTTTTTTTAAATGACAACAAAAAATAAAACCTATGCAAGAAAAAAGATATGAACATGATAAAGGAAATAAATAAATTCATGAATTTTTATGGTTGTAATTTTTTTTTTTAATTTTTATTTTCAAAAGGAATGAAGATGCATGAGAAAAAAGAGAATCAAAGAGGCATGGATGGGATGAAAAGGGAGAGGATCTCACCTTAAAGTTTGTGTATTGTGTGAAAAGTAGGGTTTGCCTTTTGATCTTTGATTACCTCGAAAATAGTGCTGGTAAAACCTTATATACCACATTAAAGGTATATTAAGGCCCAAACACTAATGATTAATCTAATTACAATCTAGTCCAAAGCCCAAGCTAAAAGGATAATTACAATAGGTAACCCAAGAGGAAAACTAATGACACAATCTATTAAATATCCTAACAATCTCCCCTTTGTGTCAATTGTTGGGAGTCTTGGATCTTGGGCATAGAGATGGTGGATCAGCGAGTGTGTGTTCCGTGAAGTCCTAACTTGAACTCGAAGGTGCGGAGATTCCTTCAAAGATGATTCGATCAGCTATAGCGTTAATGAACTTCGCGAATTTGGATCGACAGAGTGGGTCTTCTTCTGAAAGGATGCGGCAAATCCTCATGAGCTTGTCTTGAATGAGGGTGAGTGTCCCATCCGAGAACTTTGCCACTTCGGAGCAGCGTAGTAACCTCATCTTTCCCTTGTAGTTCGAGTAGGCGACCGCCGGATCATCTCCGTCGATCACATCGCCCTCTCGATAATCGTCCGTGTTCTTGAAAGATGGGCGAGTCATGTTCACCTTCTTTAGGTTGTGCTCCACCGCCATCTGCAGATCGTGGCAGGCAAAGAATCTCACCTGTCGGAGCATGTGACGCTTGAGAGCCACGTAGCCCATAGTGAGTGGTTCAGCCTGTACGAGATGTCCAGAACCTCTGGAGATGAGTCTGAACTGCTTCATGAAGTCCAGCATGCTGTACAGATCACTCGGGCGCAAAAACTTGAAGTCTGCCTCGCTCACTTCACTGTAGCTCTCATCTTGCCTCATTACCGTGAACACTGGATAATGGACACGTCCTTTCGACTTAGGGCGAATGGCAGTGACTTTGCAGATGGGGGCCCGATTCATTTCAAGCACAATGTTCTCCTCAACGGACAGCGTCCGTTTTGTGCACTTGCGACAAAGGAGACTCCATCGGTAGAGCTTCTTCTTCTCCTCGCTCCAGTTTTGGATATCCATCAGCTCGTATTCATCGAAGGCCGTGATGATCTACTCCTTGCGCCGCCAGATCCTCTTCCTAATCTCTTCTTGGAATGGTGCGGTGATCTTCTTGTTTTCCCACGGTGCTTCCGGCTTATCCGCAGTGGGCACATCCAATTGAGCAACAGGAGCCTCAGCTTGCTGCGCTTGAAACCGTAGGATGTTCTCGAGCTCGGCGGGTTCAGCCTCGTACGCCTCCCCGCTCTCGTTGTCTGCAGTATTGATGAGTGTAAGCGATGCTTCCTTTAGCAGACGTCGAGCATTCTCCATCAACTTCCTGGCTGCTACTGCGTTGCCGGGTGTGTAAAGCCATTCATCGTTGAAGATGTAGGCCTCGATCTCATTCTGCGCGCAGTAGAAGTCCTCGGGAGCCACGTTGGCGTTGGTATTGAGAGGGGTAGGGCTGTGTAATGGCAAGGGTGTTGCGTCGGAGGAGGTTGTGGATTATGGGGATGGTTGTGGTGGAGATTCTGGGGGCTCGGTTGAGGTGATGGTTTTGGCGATAATGATTTGGGTGTCGGGTGGCGTAGATGTGGTGGTGGCCTCTAATGTCGACGTGACGATCAGAGTTTCGGAGACGGTTACAGTAGGTGGTGGTGAGGGTGACTTGGCTAGTGACTCGGGGTTAATAGGATGGGATTTTTGGTTGGTGGGGTGTGAAGTTTCTGTCGCGGGTATCATTTCAGGTGCAGAGGAGGAAGGCGGCGTCGATTGCTCAAGTCCTTGAGATTGCCCTTGCTGCCTATTCTCCGCCTTGCGTCGATCATGATCATCGTCTTGATCGTCGCGTCTGATCCCGCTAGACTCGCCTTGAGCGCGCAAGTCATCGGCTGAGTCGTGATGGCCTTCATTTTCTGTTCCTCCTCGTCGAGTTCCGTCATTGATTCGAGTCGGGCTCGGAGGGTGTAGAAGAGCTCCTTTGTGGAAATGGAGGCGAGAACAGCTTCGACGTCCACATGTTGCGTTGGTGGTGGCGTCTCCGGGGTCACACCTTTGCCTTTGTCACGGGTGGATGCCTCGAGACCCGCATAGACTTTATCTAGGATGGATGCCTCAAGAGTCTTTGCAAACTGTTGAAGGCGAGCTCTAGCGCGGTCTCGGTGACGAAATGGGGTAAGTCTAACAAGTTGGAGTCACGAAGAATTCCAACTGACATCGAGTTGGAAAAGAGAGTCGATCGGCCGCCCGTTTGCACAGGACGGGAAAAGACGGGGTCACTAAGACTCCCCCGTTGGCATCATCGATGAGACAGACTCAAACGAATGATGGCCTAGGCTCACGGTTGTGGTGATGTTGGCCGTGCTAGGTCTTCCGCTCTCAGTCACAGAGACATCACCGAGCGTTCTGACAGAATCACGAAGACTCTGTTGTGCAATAGAAAGTGTATGTGTCCTAGAAACATATGAAATTATGGAGAGTGAGGGCACTATACTCGATGTGATTGAAGAGGATGCAGTCTGAGGCAGAGGACTACTTGTTTCAACATAGACTATCTCCAAGTGGGATGTCGATGGCATACATAGCTCCTCGTGGAATGAAGTATCTTCCTGTTGAGAGGAAGATAAGTGGATTGGTCGGGTCGTTTGCATGGTTGAGCACATCTTCTACTCGGGAGGTGAACACATCACCTCGTGGAATGAAGTATCTTCCTGTTGAGAGGAAGATAAGTAGCTCCACGTCTTCTACTCGGGAGGTGAACACATCACCCCTGCACCTATGGGTTGGGCTCGGCTTGTTTGTGACTGAGGAGGTCGATCATTTTTCTGTTTTGATCGATGTTCTGTGGTGCGACTTACGTCATCCTCGCGCGACCCTTTTTTCGGTACGCGGGTGGAAGAGGATGCAGCGCGACTCGATGACTTTTTTGTAGTGGAGGTGGTGTTTTGGCTAGTCCCGGGGTTAGGAGCAGTGGGGTTGGTCTGCTCCATAGGGACAATGGGTAGGGGACTCTCGCGGAATGAAGCGGTGGAAGCGCGATATTCTTGTGTCGGGTTGGCATAGGCAAGTACTTCGTCCGGGATGATCATAGCGTGTCGATCTTTCGCCGTAGAGTTTTTCTTGGCGAACTTCTCGACAACGGGGATCACGAAATGTTCACTCGCCGGACGGATGCGGATGCGGTTGGAGAACATGCGAAAGTGTTTGATGAGCGCTGGGAGCCATCGCATGTAAGGGACGAAGCGGTTCTTGAAGTCCTTGGCGATTTCCCGATCGCGACGTTGAATCATAGAGACAAGATCCATCCAGATGATCTCAGTGTAGTTGTACTTGTGGTTGTGTGCGATGCCGGTTAGGATGGTAAGGATTTGGTGGTTCCTGCGGTCCTGGCCAGCATGTTTACTTGACATGCATTTGTTCAGTAGGAGGTACAAAGTCGGCCAGGGTTGAGGTAGGTTGCGTGTGGTGACTTCGCTGAGAACGAGTGGGCCTTTCTTCTTATTGTTTTCAGGTTGATAGCCTAATCTATCGATGTCATCGATGAGTTGTATTTCGTGCGTCGGAAGTGGTTCGTAAGGCGAGTAGACAGGGAGTTAAAGTACTTCTTGGACAATCTTGCGGGTGAGGACTACGGTTTCTTGATCGATTTCGGCGGACATTGCTGAAGCGAGGTAGTGAGGTCCAGCAATCTGCAATGTGTGCCAGAACTATTGGAGATAGACTTGGGCTTCTGGCTCGCCATGAGTGAGGGCGTGTCGGAGGGGATGCCCTTTGAGGATCTCTAAGATGATGGGGGCATCACACCGAAAGTTGTTCAAGTCCACCATGTGATTGTTTGGTATCAAGGCAGCCCATCGACTTGTTGGGAAGACCTGCTCGATCGGTGGAACAAATGTTAGCGTATTGAGCTCGATGCGAGCGACGTCTCTTTGGATTACTGCAGCCTCAAGTGCTTCAAGTGCTTCTTGATTTATGTTGGTCATATCTGTGCTCGACAGTAATAGTAGCATGATTAGTACGGACTAAATCGCGAGAAGATGGATATAAGTAAGTCGTAGGTGAAGCAGTAAAACGAGAAATAAAAGAACCAAAAATCGTAAAGATAAAGGTAGAGTTGAAAATAAAATTAAAAATAAAGGTAACTTAGAGTCCTTTTGACATAAAGTTGTTAAGATTGAATGATGGTCATGTGATGGCGAGTTTCGACAATTTTCGGAAATGAAACGAAATTTTTCCAACACTTAGAAAATTTTCAGAAGTGAAAGTGTTCATGTGATATGAGAAAATTTTGGTACATGGGAAAAATTTAGTAGCGGAGACAAAGTTTTCGCATGTAGTGTAAAATTTCGCTGATTGTACCACATAGGCAAGTTAAGGAATTTCACAAGTGAGCAGTCTGATTTTCGCATGTAGAGAAATTTTCTAAGTTGTCTACAACTTTCGCAGTTAAAACATTTTCTCAAATGGTATTAAAGTTTCGCAAGTAGAGAAGTTTCCAAGTTAGCAAAAATTTCGCAAGTTTTGAATTTTCTCAAGTGGTATGAAAGTTTCGCGGGGTGCGAGAACTTTGAAGAAAATTTGCTCAGGTAATAAAATTTCTCGGGTTGAAATTTCTCAGTTGACAAGTGATAAAATTTCTCGGATTGACAATTTTCTCAGGTTGAGAAAGTTGCGCGATCCGCGAAAAAATATGATGCATGGGTTGAGAAATTATTGACCCACTGTAGCCGCGAAAAAATGAAGCTGCGAAAAGATGTGATATGAAGTGAAGGGTATGAAAAATTTTGCGGGGCATGACTCACTGTAGCAGCGAAATTAACGTAAGGAAGAAAAAACATTTCTCGAAAAAAAAAAACTTTCGCCGGACTTCACTTACTGTAGCAGCGAAATAACGTAAGGAGGAAAAAAAAATTTCTCGGAAAAATAAACTTTCGCGGGACTTCACTTACTGTAGCAGCGAAATAACGTAAGGAAGAAAAATTTCTCGGATAAAATTTTCTCGGTGAAGAACATGGTGCGACAGTGTACGAAACGACGCTATGATTTTAGCCTTGGAACCACTCAAATCTTAACCAAAAATGCGATAAACTGGACTCAATCGACTCGAAATTGGACGGGCAATACATATTTGGGGGTTTTAAACACCAAAATCGTATTACGCGGCCGAATCGAAGCCGAGGAAATAATAATTTTAAACCTAAAAATTAAAAAAAAATGGGGCAAAACAGAATAAAACGAACGGGAATTGGTTTATTTGGGATGTATTCATACCGGAAAGCTGATTTGCGACGACGGAGTATGCAAGAAAGCTGATTGTGAATGCAGATTTGAAGAATGGCGACGATGCGAGAGGTTGAGAAATTTTGATGGGGAGGGTGCGAAACTTTTGAAATTTTCTCGGGAAGTTGAAAGGGTTGTGAAAAGAGTTAAGTATTTTGGGGGTTTTGTGACTGTTCATGCGAGATATTGAGTAAGTGGGCCAAATTTCGCGGGCTTGGTCAAAATTGGGTCCAATTGGTCAAATTTTGACTCCGTTTTACCAAAAAAATTTGACATTTGGATCAATTTTAACGAAAATTTGGTATCAAAAGCTCCCCCTAAATAAAATGAATCGAAAACTCCCCTTTTTTTAATTAAGAAAAATCAGAAACTCCCCCTTAATCGAAACCTCCCCCTTAAGAGACGTAATTCAGGCTACTTTGCGAAATTCACACAAGACACATAGAAAATGGAGTAAAATGAAAAAATATGTACACTTTATCAAAGTTCATGTAGGGTCGATTGATCATAACGGAAGATTCAACATGCCCAACATAGACACAAGGTGTTGTAATCGTTTGACATCCAACGGCTTTGTGAAAATGTCGGTCAGTTGATCTTCGGTAGTTACGTAGTGCAATTCAATTGTCCCTTGTTCGACATGCTCTTTGATGTGGTGACGAATGTCTATGTGTTTCGTTCGCGAGTGATGCACTGGATTACTCGTCATCGCAATCGCACTCTTCGAGTCACAATAAATGGGAATTTTATCAACATGAAAATTAAAATCTCGTAGTTGGGTTCTCATCCACAAAAGCTGTGAACAACAACTAGCGGCGGGACATATTCTGCCTCCGTCGACGAAGATGAGACGCAGTTTTGTTTTCGAGAAGACCAACTTACGACTTTACCGCCCAAGAAGTGTGCAGCTCCAGAGGTGCTTTTCTGATCCATTTTGCATCCTGCGTAATCCGAGTCAGAGAATCCAACCAGTTTGAAGTCAGATTGAGTGCGGTACCACAAACCCAGATTGGGTGTTCCTTTGAGATAGCGGAGAATCCTTTTGACAGCAGTGAAATGGGATTCCTTATGTGTAGCCTGAAAACGAGCGCAGATTCCTCTCGAGAGAACGATATCCGGTCGACTGGCAGTGAGGTACAGAAGAGAGCCTATTATCCCACGATAGACGGTTTGGTCGACGGGAGCACCAGATGGGTCCGCGTCGGGTCGGCCAGAGGGAGACATAGGTGTAGCGGCAGTCTTAGCATCCTTCATTCCATATTTCTCGAGGATGTCATGGATGTATTTGGACTGGTTAATGAAGATTCCGTCGGGGAGTTGCTTTACTTGAAGACCTAGAAAGAAATTCAGCTCGCCCATCATACTCATTTCGAATTTCTCCTTCATCAATTCTGCGAATTCTACACACAGTTGTGGTTCAGTCGATCCAAAAATGATGTCATCGACATAAATCTGTACAAGCATAATGTCCGGGCCATTCCGCTTGGTGAAGAGAGTTGTATCCAGAGATCCTTTCTTGAATCCAGACTGAACGAGGAAGTCTGAAGGGACGTCATACCAAGCTTGGGGAGCCTATTTCAGTCCGTAGAGAGCCTTGTAGAGTCGATATACGTGATGAGGAAACTCTTCGCTCAAGAACCCTTCGGGTTGATCAACGTTCACTCTTCTTTAAGAAATCCATTCAGAAATGCAGTCTTCACGTCCATTTGGTAGACTTTGAAGTTCTTGTGAGCAGCAAAGGCAAGAAAGATCCGTATAGCTTCGATCCTGGCAACGGGGGCGAAGGTTTCATCGTAGTCAATGCCTTCTTGTTGATTGTACCCTTTAGCCACAAGTCTTGCTTTATTGCGGATGACAACACCGTCTTCATCCTTTTTGTTCTTGAAGATCCACTTCGTGCCGATAATGGATCTGTCACGAGGGCGTGGTACGAGTTCCCAAACTTGTAGACGTTCGAACTAATTTATTTTCTCCTGTATTGCAATCAGCCAATCAGGATCATTGAGAGCTTCAGCTACTCGTGATGGTTCGGTTTGACTGAGATAGCAAGCAAACAAACTTTCATTCATTGTAGCCGAACGCGTCGAAACACCGGATGTGGGATCCCCAATAATCTGATCCGCAGGATGAGAGCGAGCCCAAAGTGGTACATTAGTTTGTGAAGAGCTAGCCACATTTGTGTCGAGTGGAGGCTCATTAGATTGAAGTCCGGTGTCCGAAAAAGAGATTTCAACCGTAGTAGATTGAGAGGGTGCGGCATCAGGATCAGCAATATTCCCATGGTTGGGTAAAATGTCGTCTTCGTTGAGATTGAGATTATCCAAGTTTGGAGGGACCACATCATTGCCGGTAGCCTGTGGTGTAGTTGGGGTGGGTGCAGCGGTAGGTTGAGTGGTGGTGAAGGGAGTCTTGGGGACTGGATAGAAGTACTCGAAAAGCAGATCGAGATCCAGTTCGCCGGTGTTGCCCTCAGATGAGGAAGTTCCCGTCGATGAAAGTTGACCTTTTGTCAACGATTGTAGAGGTCCGGGTTCTAGTCTGATATGAGCAGAGTCATGTGGTCGCCTTCATTTTCGTCAAAGGTGACGTTTGTGCTCTCTATGACTGATCGTTTCTCCTTAAGATAGACTCTGTAAGCCTTCGAGTTCAGTGAATATCCAACAAAGATGCCTTCAAGTGCTTTCGGATCGAGCTTCCCAAGATGTTGGCGATCATTGGCAACAAAACATCGGCAACCGAAGACCCTTAGAGAAGATATATCCGGGATACT